>JARHVA010004395.1:1487500-1502500 GCA_037957365.1 Torreya grandis
CTATAAATCTTCATGTGGAATGATATTTACTCAGTACATGTATCTCTCTTTAATGCAAATGAGTCCTTGTAGATGCAAATGTTGTTTTTAATATATGCTATGTTGAAACTAAATAGTTTATTTCATTAATTTACTACTTAAATTGTTTTTTATATATGTTATATTAAAATTGAATAGTTTTTATTGTTATCTTATGGGATCTTCGTGTTTAAATACAAGTATATGTTTCTATCTTATTATGTGCATTTAATTCATGACAACTTTTCTAGTATATTATTAATTTACTACTTAAGATGTATAGTGATAATATAATAATTCATCAATGTATAATATTTTTAACCACATAAATTAATTGATTCATATCAAAAATGAAGTGTAAAATAAATATTTTATTTACATATAACCTAAATATATTATTTAAGAAAGCTTGAATTTTAAATAGTTACAATATAATACAACTATTTTTTTTATTTTAATAAAAATGGTAAAAATATATTAATAAAAGAAAAAGAGCATTACAAGAAGAATGGGGACCAAAATCCCCAAAGGAAAACAACAAGCGTAAAAAAGCAAGGGATGAACCCACCTATATGTTGATATGAGCCTTCCTATCTTCCTCTAAAATACATTCCATATCAATGCATAGCTCTGAGAAGAGATACTCCTAATCCTCAGAATTACCACCATCTAAATGCTTGAATGCCCATTTTGCCAAACAATCCACTACCCTATTCCATTCACAGGGAATATGAACAAAACTAATTATATCCATGAGTGAGCTAATCCTCAAAATCTGCTGCACAATCCCAACCAATTGCCAATGGACATACATTACTTTCCTCTTAACAAGCAAGTTGATCACGACTTGAGAATCTGATTTGCAAATTATCCTATGCCAACCCAATGCCTGATCCTTCTCAAGAGCATAGAGAATAGCCTAACATTCCATCATGTTGTTGGTTTGTGTCCCCTCATGGACCACAAAGAGAAAAATCACCATACCTTCAGAGTCCCTGCCTATCCCACCAGAACCCGCAAGGCCTGGATTACCCCTGGAAGAGCCATCCATATTAATCTTGAGAAACCCATTGGGAGGGTACTACCACTGACCATCCCTATGAATCTTCTCTTTGCCTTGTCAACCTCTCCTAACACAAGTTGAACTACTTGCAAATCACTGGAATCCTAGGCGTGCCACCACCTCACCATCCTGTTTGGATAAAGGGAGACAAACCTCACTCTTAGCTTGCATAGTCTCTTAAATCATCCCTATGACTTTTTGCCATACTTGTTGTGCCATAATCCTCTCATTCTAGAATATCCACCTATTTCTCTCCAACCAGAGCTACCACAATAAAAAGATGGGCCCCCCAAACCAAACATTCTACAAAAAAGCCATCCTTGATGTTGGGATATAAATAACCGGAAGCACATAATTGATTACCAAATACAAGCAACTTAATATGCGAAAATAACCAAAATCAACAAGTAACTAGAATCCATAAATAACACATGATATGAGAGACAATACACAACTTGTATTAAAACTCTTACAGAAAAGAATACAATAAAGAAGATGCCACTTCTTCTCCACGACCTCTTCAGAGGCTTCCCACACCTCAAGTGAACAGTAATTCTCTCCTCAAAGCTCTCTCTCTTAGGTCCCAACACCCAACTCAAACAAAGAGTTGGTGTTCACCTTACAGCTGTGCTCCATGCACTCCATAAGTACTCAACGTACTTCAAGTAGATCTCCCCTAAACCTACAACAACTTGTAACTCAACAGACCATACTTATGGAAGGAACTTCCTTGCCTTCCTCTTTGCTCTAAGTACACACCTATACTCTAAGTAGATCCTACCTGATACTGCTCCCTGTTGTGTTGCTATCTTCCCTGATCTTGCACACCTGCAAATCAATCTGGTTCTGCACACCTGTAATCCTAGATCATGCACACACATACACCTGCAGATCAATGATCTTACTTACCATGTAGATCTCCTATAGAGGCCATGCACACTTGATGACAAAGATCCTACACCCTTGAAGAATCTTGCTGACTCTCCAAAACCAGTACCCACCTTGGTACTACTGTGGAACTAGGAGGAACACCCTTGCTCACCTCACACACAAAAGAAGTAAACTTTGCTCAACTCAAACTAGAACACCTTTCAATACAATCTATGAGTCTATTATATAGATCTCATCCAAACAATAATTAGACACCTAATTACAATAATTAGATCCATAGCTTTGAGTCTAAAATTAGCTCTTGACATGCAAACACTTGGTTCATTAGCTAACTACCCGTAACATCCGTAGTCCAAACCACACAGGCGACTGACGTCGGTCCCTGTCTGCCTAGGGCCTACCGACATCGACCAATCTCTGACCGATGTTGATTGCTTCTTGTCTGTACCCTGCTGATGTCAGTTTGCCTGACTGACACCGGTGTCTATGACACTCTAGAAACTCCTCCAATGGCCTTCTCCATGTCTGCATTAGTGAAGCTTTTAGCTCCACAACCTAAAAATCTCCCACTTGGAGATAAACAACTGCACTATACCTATACCTATACCCTATCTAATCTATTTCCTAGATTATGTCCTTCTTCAAGATGAATCTTGAAGACAACCCACCACACAACCTGTGGTGTACCTCCTGTCATCTGAGTACCCTGCCACATTCGAACCTACAAACCCATGTAGTGAATTCCTAACCCTGAATAGCATGAATCCCTGCTACTGGTCCCTGTCAAATCCCTGATAACCCACTTCTCTGAATTGGCTCCTAACTCTCTGACAATACCCACTGCTTGGGCAAACTCAGGTCTATGCAAGGCCTCATGTGATTTTAGACACTAAACTATCTAGCCCTTAGTGTGCTTCAGCTCTGCATCCTTAACCTCGCCAACACCTGATTCACATCACCTCCCACTAGAGATAAAATCAACCTGTGATCTCCATGTCTGCCATGCCAAAGAATTTTGCTGCTCCAAATTATTCATAGCAAACCACTGAACTAATCTTACACTTAGCTTAGCAAAACCCTGTATGTACAAACCCTGCTAGCAAACCATCCACATACAGTAACAGAATGATGTCATGACTCATCATCCACCTAGTAAGACAAACCACAATGGTTACCCTAACTTTGACTAAATCCATGCTTCATCCTCCACCTGTCGAACCCTATACCACTATCCTACAGCTACCTCAAGACCATATACCTTAGCCTTTCATCTCATGTGTCTATTCACTCTATTCTTCAACTAAGGAATCCATTCGTCTCTGTGCTTTAATACTTGCTGGCAACCCTACCAAGTCTCTGCTTGGTTCTGCATCATATTCCTGCCACGCTCCCACTATTTCTTGGATCCTTCTTGCTCTGTAGTCAACAACTAGTATAAAGAAGAGGAATAATGAATTTGAGGCCTACCTACATCTTCAGTCCTCCATATGGGCATTTGAGACTCCTTGACAGCTAGCTGTCCACCTAAAATCTGTTATAGTGACCGACCTCGATCACCACACAGTCTGCATCCAACCAACATCGGTTCATGTGCCTATCCTGACTACCAACCCTACCAACATTGGTGTCCTCCTGCTACCGACGTCAGTCCTCATGACCGACGTCGGTCTTACCTACTACCGACGTTAGTTTTCCTCCCGGCATCAGTACCTATGTTTTCCTGTGAGTGATGAGTTTTTACCCGTGAGCTCCTTTGAATCAATCCCCATGTCCAAACTACCCTACTCAGAAGTATCTAGCCCATCCACTTGTCTCTATTCGCCATCTCCTCCAAGAATTCCAAGGCTTTCCAGTCCTTAAGCCTGTCAAATATATTTATCTTCCGCTTAAGAACATGCATCTCCTTCCTGCTCATGTGACCAAGCCTATGAAGCCACGTCTTCACAACAAAAGAAGAATTAGTAATATAAACAAGTAGATAAAGAGTACCTATTTTCTTACCACCAGCTAATTCAAGTGCATCTGTTATGAGAGTTCTTGTGCATCTCTCATCACCCAACCTTTTTGAAGAAATTAGCCATATCTCCAAACCTGGGACCTGCATGACCTCCTTCAACACCCATGTGTTGGCCGCCTACAATTTTAGCTTCACTTCCCCTTTGCCTATTCTTTGGCAAGGCTCACTAGCTCCTCTATCTAGGGTTGCATGGAAAGAGGCAACTGAATCTATAAGACAAGATTCAACATTATCCAAGAAACCTCCTAGAGCATCCTGTGCCACATCACCTGTAACATCTACATCTTCAGTTTCTTCTTTTTGATCTTCCACAAACCAACAATTTTCTTTTCCCTACTCTTTCTTTCCATAGGACCGTAAGTGACCATCTGTGCTTTTCAAATCCTCCATTCTTAGCTTACTTTGATCTACCATTGCTCTACTCCCACTCAATCAGAAACCCCTGAGAGTGACCTATAACCAAACATAAAATTGCTTCCTACAACCTTAGCTCTGATACCACGTGTTGGGATATAAATAATCAAAAGAACACAATTGATTACCAAATACAGGCAACTTAATATGTGGAAATAACCAGAATCAACAAGTAACTAGAATCTAGAAATAACACATGATATGAGAGATAATACACAACTTGTATTAAAACTCTTACAAAAAAGAGTACAATAAAGAAGATGCCACTTCTTCTCCACCACCTCTTCAGAGGCTTCCCACACCTCAAGTGAATAATAATTCTCTCCTCAAAGCTCTCTCTCTTAGGTCCCAACACCCAACTCAAACACAGAGTTGGTGTTCACCTTACACCTGTGCTCCATGCACTCCACAAGTACTCAACGTACTTCAAGTAGATCTCCCCTGAACCTGCAACAACCTGCAACTCAACAGACCATACTTATGGAAGGAACTTCCTTGCCTTCCTCTTTGCTCTAAGTAAACACCTTTACTCCAAGTAGATCCTACCTGATACTACTCCCTGTTGTGTTTATGTCCTCCCTGATCTTGCACACCTGCAAATCAATCTGGTTCTGCACACCTGCAAACCTGGATCATGCACACACATACACCTGCAGATCAATGATCTTACTTACCATGTAGATCTCCTATAGAGGCCATGCACACTTGCTGACCAAGATCTTACACCCCTAAAGAATCTTGCTGACTCTCTAAAACTAGCACCCACCTTCGTACTACTATGGAACTAGGAGGAACACCCTTGCTCACCTCACACACAGAAGAAGCAAACTTTTCTCAACTCAAACTAGAACACCTTTCAATACAATCCATGATTCTATTGTATAGATCTCATCCAAAAAATAATTAGACACCTAATTACAATAATTAGATCCATAACTTTGAGTCTAAAATTAGCTCTTGACATGCAAACACTTGGTTCATTAGCTAACTGCCTTAACATCTCCAGTCTAAACAACACAGGTGACCGACGTCGGTCCCTATCTGCCTAGGGTCTGTCGATGTCAGCCGATCTCTGACCAACATCGGTTGCTTCCTGTTTGTACCCTATTGAAGTCAGTTTGCCTGATTGACACTGGTGTCTATGACACTCCAGCAACTCCTCCAATGGCCTTTTCCATGTCTGCATCAGTGAAGCTTTTAACTCCACAACCTAACACTTGAGGGGGGTTCTTCCATGCCACTCCAAAAATTGACCAAGGAAGAAACATGGAAATAGGGGCACTACCATATGTCCCACCAATAATGCCAAAGTTGCAAAGCAAAGGAGCAATGAAAAAATAGGTGAACAGAATCCTCCTCAGCTGCTCCACACATAACACAAATGAATAGGCCTTGGAATCCTCTTTTCCAAAGATTGTCCCAAGTCAAGCACTTTTTCCAAGCCAACAACCAAACAAATAAAATTACATTTGGGCCATGAGAATTTATTCTAGACCTATCTCCACCTTTACACTTCTCCCCTACCCAATCTCTGAGATAATAAAGCTTGATATCTAAAAGCAACTATGTAATTTATTATAAGATTGGGAGACCAAGAAAGCTCACCTTCCTCCTGGAGGGAGCTACATCGGCACCTAGAAAGGAGGTTCAGTAGCTCATCATGCTCCTCCTACATTCCAACAACCAGCCAAACCACATGTGCTTTCCATTTTGCCACCTACAGTTGTTTGCAAGAAATATATGATTTAAAGTCACTCACTCGAGACTAACTAGCATCAAGGAATCTCTAGAAAAGTTTCCATAGATTGGGGAATTGAGAAATGATGGGAGGGTTACTGTCCCAAGAATCAGTCCAAAAGAAAGCCTTAGATCCTTGTTTACAAATATAGAATAAGCCTTCTTTAATAAGAGCAGCCCCTTTTTTGAGAGTCTTCCATATCACTGAGCCTTTCCCAATGAGTGGATAATGAGGAATATCACTATGAGTGTCCCCTGAATAGTACTCTGAGAGAGAATTTTGGCCTAGGCCTTATCTTGTTCATTGCACCAGTGCTAATAAAGCTTAGCCACCAAAGCAACTCCATTTAAGTATGTCTACCTTAGGCCAAGCCCCCCATGTTTTTTGGTGCTACAGACCATCTCCCATCTCACTAAGCTCCATTTTGAGGTCATCAAAGTACTAGCCCATAAAAATTACTGAGTAACCAAGTCAAATTCCTTAACAATTCCCACTGGGGCAACCTAAAACATACATCTATAAATGGGCAAGCCTGCACCACAAATTGAATTAATTGAACATGGCCCACAAAATAAAGCCACCTATGAGTCCAATGATTCACCTTCACCTAAAATTTATCCAAAATATTATGCCAAGATTCTTTGTGTATACGGCCAGCTATAATAAGAATACCTAGATAAATCAAGGGGAGAGTCCCAATCTATAAATGCATAGTCTGAGCAATTCACTATTATATGGGAGTAGGTTTATTAAAGAAGAAGATGGATGACATATCTTCATTGACCTTTTTCCTTGAGGCCATTAAATAAACATCTAACAACCTGTGCAAATTGGCAGCTTCACTCATTATGGCCATGCCCACCAAAATAGTGTCATTAGCAAATTACAAGTGAGACTGCACCGATAGTTCACCCCCCCCATCGTCAACCTTGAATATGCCCATCCTCTTTTTTCATTTTGATCATCCTCCCCAAGCCTTCATAAATAAGAAGAAAGAGATATGAAGATAAGGTATCTCCTTGTCGCAGCCTCCTAGAGGCACCAAATAACTCTGTATGTTCCCCATTGATAAGCACCAAAAAGGAAGCCTGAGAAATGGAGCTCATGACCCATTAGATCCATTCATCTACAAAACCAAAACCTTTGAGAACCTTCCATAGGAATGACCATCTAACCCTATCAAAAGCCTTGGCCATATCCACCTTAATAAACATTACCTTATCCTTGGAGCTAGCCATGGAGTGAATGGACTCAACCACTATGACAATACCATCAAGAATTTTCCTGTCTTCCAAAAAACCACTCTATTCTTTAGAAATCACATCCTTGAGCCCAATTTTTAACCTTTCTACAATGATTTTAGATATGATTTTATAAATAACATTACAAAGAGATATAGGGCAAAACTGACTTAGCCTATCCACTCCATCGTATTTCAATATGAAGGAAAGAAAAGTTGCATTTGAATCCTTAAGAATTTGCTTATTCTACTAAGATTCTTGAACAACAACTAAAACATCTAGCTTGATAATATCCTAGAATTTTTGATAGAATTCACCTAGGAAGCCGCCAGGACCAGCTGCTTTCCCCTTTTTCATCTGGGAAATAGTCACCTCAAGCTCCCCAAGTGTGATATCCTTCATTAAATTTTCATTCATTTCATGTGTCACCAGGGGCAAAATGTATTAGAGAACCTGTGCTTCTTTTGATAATTCCTCATTGACATCTTCCCTAGAAAGAGTAGACAAATATTGCACCACCTCCTCTGACATTGTAGGAAAGGAATTAAGCTGCTCACCTCTTTCATTGACTAGGATTGAGATAGAGTTGTCATGCCTCCTGGGTTTGGACAATTGAAAGAAAAAATAAGTATTTCTATCACCTTCTTGGAGACATTATATCTGAGCTTTCTACTTCTAAAACACTTCCTCCCATAGCTCACATTTCTCTAGGTCTTTCATAGCCTGAGCTTCATCTTGAAGTAAGATTTTAGTCAATCCTTCCTCCCTAATGGTTCTCATGATACCATCAAGCTTAGCCTGCGCATCAGCCTTAACATGAAAAAAATTCCCAAAGCTTTGATGATTCCATTATTTAAGCTTATACTTCACAAACTATAGTGATTTAGCAAAAATATACATCATCGTATCATGGGCAGGCCTACCCCACCTCCACCAATTAGCCACACATTTGAATAATGGCTGATCACGTAGCCACATGAGTTAAAATCTAAAGGAAGGAGAGTGAGGCTAGTACTTTGAAACACTATTTAGCTTAATAAGCCAATGATCTGATCCTCTCCAGTCCAAAATTTCAAACCCTGTAGACCACATACCCCTGACCCAGTAGCCAAAAACATAAAAATGATCGAGTCTCTCAGCAATGCAATGTTGGCTAGTCCTCTAATTCTTTGAAGTAAAATATCCATTATTGGGCTGAATGTTGACTAAATTCAAAACTTCAGTGTTATTTCACATAAGCAAAGTAAAGGGGTCAATCTTTGTCATACCACCACATTTTTTAGTCAAATCCAAAATAGTGTTAAAATATCTAGCCATTATCCAAGGTTAGAGGGGAGCCAAGCTATGGACAAAACTAATGTGGCCCCATAAGGATTGTTTACCCCACTAGTTAGTATGGGCATAGACATTGGATAGAAGAATGACTTCCCCTGTCTCAAAGCTAGAATCCATCATAGTCAAGGAAAACATAGAGGACAACCATCCTATGAGGCCAATCTTATAGGGGTTCCAAAGGCAAGCTAATCCTCTTGAAGATCTGGTAGCCCTAACACATTGATAGTCCCCTTGTCTCCATAACTTAGGTGCTAATTGGGACATAGCATCTACTAAAAGATTGGTCTCCTAAAAAAAAAGGACATCAGGTCTTTGACTTCTAATCAAGTTGTGAACATCATTTTGTCTAGGGCTGTTGTTCAAAACCCTTAGATTCCAGGATAATACAATCATTTCAAAGGATTTAGAAAGTGAGCATCTAGAGTCTTCACTAACCCCAACTCAACCAAAGTCTCTCCCATTAGTTTCATCTTTTCTAGGTCTTTTTTTCCTGCCAAGCTTGACTGATTTCTCCCCCCCACCCTTCTTAAGGTCTTTTTTCAAAAGTCCCAAGTGAGGAGAAGATTTACTACTCCTTACTACTCCTAATTCTCTAGATTTCCCTATTAAAGATAAATTTGCATCTTTTTTAGAGGGAAAAGCTAAGGAAGTCAAGACATCTGATATCAACATCTATTGGTCCATATCCATGTGCCCATCCCCAACATCCTGTGATTCAGTTAAATCAACTGAAACATTGTTCACCTGGGTTGGACCCTCAGTCTACTGATCCAAAATCATCAACCCTGGGTTTACCTCCTATTGGTTAAGGTCATCTAGAATTTCAAATCTGTTAAGCAAGTCATATGCCTGTCTTTCCTTCAAAGACCATTTTTGACCCCTGCTTTTATATCACCCTTTAACGGGGATAAAACCATCAGTTTCTGGCACCTCACTTGGAATCAAGCCATTCCCTTTGTCAGTTCTAGGTAGATTGTGAGTAGGTTGAGTAGGCTAAGATTCAAAGGTTTTATATTTGGGACACCATCGTTTCAAGTGACCATAAGCATGGCATAGATGATAGTGAAAAGGAAGAGTTTCATAATCCAATTTTTGTACCCAAGAAAAAGGTCCTGCACTCATTTCAATAGCATCAGGTATTGGCTTACTAAGATCAATTTCAACACAAATGTGGGAATAAGTCATTACCTTTTTCCCAAGGATTGACATTGATGAACTGACTGGCCTTCTCACAAGGGATGCAAGCAACTATAGGGTATCTTCATGATAGCATTCCACTAGAAAGTGAGGTAGCCGCACCCACACTAAAACATGGTTTGGTAATTCTTCTGAAGGTATTAAACTAGCATGCCATAGTTTGATAAATAGCCCCACCTGATTGTGAATGTATGGACCTCTAGCAAAGACTATGCTATAGTCAGTCAAGCAGGTAAAAGTGACAATAAAATAACTATTGGCTAACATTGTGATATCCAATTCTCCTTTTAGATCCCATGACCTCTAAGCCCACACTTCGAAGAACTGGAGCAAAGTCTTAACCCCTGAAAACTTGTAATACAGAGAATGATTTATGTAATATTTGATATCCTCAGCAATCATTTCCATAGGTATGACCAATTTGGGCCTCTCCTTACATCTTTCCAGCCATCCATTGACCTTGGGAAGTCTCATGCCAGTTGGCTCTTCAACATCACATGGACCCAGAAACAGTGGGGGGAATACCATTCTAGCACTCCTTAGGTTGTGGGCTAACTACTGCACTCACTGGGTTGACTGTTGCACTCGCAATGCTACCCTGTAGCTTCAACCTACACTCTCCGCCTTCATGTCCTCCTTCCCCCATGTACCTTCCTTCTCTCTTTCTACCATTATAATCGATATATATAATACCATTATTTTAAACTAATAAAGTATTATAATTTTTGAAGTATTTAAACTTACATAATAACAATGTTTCAGTGATTTATGATATAAATGACAATATAAAAAAATCAATTGTAACTTTGAAATTTAAACATACATACTAAAATTCAAGTATCTAAAATAGTTTTTGAGTAGCCCTTTCTTCATAATTATCATTTGTTTGTACTATATATAACTCATATAGAGTCTCAATATATGGATTAGATTTTTCATTTATTGTATTGATAACTCCACTTCTTTGACTAAGCACATTCTAAATTTGAAGTGATATATCATCAAGAAATGCATCCATTGGATAACATGAAGCGTACAATCTCAAACATGTGTCTATATTTTTGTCTAATTTGTTATAAAGATTAGATTTAACATAAGATAATGCACTAAATAAAATTTCATCTTCCATAGACTCTAAAATAATTATTTGGTAAATTTTATACTAATATATTCCTATAAGATAGTACTAGGATACAATTTTTTTCCATAATCTTGTAATAACACCATTCTCAATTGGCTTATTTAGACACTTATATTGATCAATTATTTTGAATCCTAAATGGGTCGACTATGTTATTAGTAAATATTTTCACAAAATACCTAGATTTGAAACTCCATTTATATCTACAAACTTATAAAAATGTTTAATGAGAGTGCCCATGTATCTAAGAAAAAAATACTAATTTGTTCGTTACCATCCTCATGTCTCCAAAATATGGGATTCATCATTGTCATGGATTCAAGCAACTCATCCCTTTGATAAAGTTTTTCAATTTACATATGTCATTTATCCTTTACCTTTTTTAATTTTATCCTATTTCCAATATCATAGTTTCATAAAAAAAAGTGTTACAAGGACTTCTTCAATTTCTAATCCTGCTATATCAGCTCATTTTTGGAATATCTATAGTGGCATTTCCTTTACATTCATGAAGATAAAAAGATTATCACTAATATTGAATTTTAAATAAAATTTAAGATCCTTTATATCTATTAATGTTTTCCAACTAGCAATGAAAGGTATCTAAAATTTATTTTCCTCATGTATAAGATGTATGCACCTAAATCTACTCATCCTAACTATTCCACTAATCCAACTATTCATCCTAATTAATCCCCCTATAGCCATAGTCCTAATTATATAATTAAATCCCATACCAATTCATTATTACATACATCATACTAACCTTATTTCCTTCCTAAAATTTAATTAATCCTTATTCTAAGATGTCAGTTAACATTTAATCCCATCCTAACCCCACGTGTCTATTAGATTGGAATTTTAAATTCCAATCCCACCTACCCTAGCCTATTTTTAGGCTTTATTACATTTGTATTCCCTACTTACCTATCTAATCACCTATATGACAACATAATAATATTTTTTTCCCACCTAATAAATTATAGAATTATCAAAATCTTGAATAAATTATTTCTTATCCCTCCCTCTCTACAACCATTTATTCTAGAGGCTTCCAAGGCATTTTTAATTCTTTGCATAATCCTCTACAATTGATCCTCTACATCTAACTTTGGATATTGCCGATTGATATTCCCTCCATGGCTTATTTAAACAAGCCACTCATCCATTACCAAATTAACTACAAGGTAACTAGAGAATCCATGTCCAATATTTCTTCAATCAACATAGTCTTTTGATCATGTCTTCAAGCTAACATCATGCTGAACATTCGAGTCTTTGGTAGGCAATCTTAATCCTTAGACAATTAGTACTTTTATTGTTTTGTATCTTATTTAGATAATTTAAATTCAGATTGTAATGTTGGTTTTAATGTTTATTTTGTTTGCATTATAGTCTATGGTTGTAAGTTATGAAGTATATTGATATTTTGGGTATTTTGATATAATTGCATAATCAAATCATATTTGCCTAAATTTTCATATTACATAAGACATGTATGAATTCTACATTATATATGGATCTATCTTCAGTATGTTTCATCAAATAATTTATTTCATTCAATGTTGGGAGAATACCATATAGGGTCAAAATCATTTCTAAATCAATTAAATTATAGAACATATAATTTGCCTTGTTGACTTACAAAAGGTATTTAAACATAAAACCTACCAGTGAAGGATATTCTTCAAAAATTTTGCATGTAGGCTCATACATGGAAATTTATCTTATATCAATATTTTAAAAATATTTTTACCATCAATAACCCAATTTAAAATTTATAAAAATCTAAAATTAATTTTCAAACTACTTGACATATAAGCGTGTAAATCATGGATAAGTTACTCCACTTTTACAACATTTTTGAATGTGTTTACAATTTTATATGCAAGATTCATTATGTGGGCCATGTAATGAATTTAAATAATATATGGGAAAAATATTGTCTATATTATAACACATAAACCATTTATGTTCTCCTTCCTTACTACTGCACCATTAGCTCTAACATTTACCAACTTTGTAGATATAGAATTATTATCCATCCCAGCAATATCCATCAAATTAGAAATAGATAAATTGAAAAGGTTTTTTGCATTTCCATTTTCCACCATTTTATGTATATCTAATAGATAAGGTATCCTTATATTGTTTTCAAAAGTGTAAGCATGGATAAAAACCCTTATTGTGTTGTCAACTTTTGTGAGCTTAGCAATGGACATTGATATAAAGCTTGCATTTTAACTTTTTCTTTCAAATCTTCTTTCTCAATCATTGTAAGACATTTTTCCATGTCCCAAGCACTACCTTCTTACCAATGTGATTTTGGAATGTTACGAATTCCACTATGTTGAAATAGAGTTTTATAATCAAAAAATTTAGATATAGGTATGAATTTTTTAAGAATGTGCTAAATCATTGAGAATTATATATTTGTGGCATGTTGAGTAGACTGAATAATTATTTTATATATGTTGTAAGTATTCCTCATTTCTCAAAAAGATGTCACATGTCTCTATTTTTTTCATACTCTACTGCATATCTAACATGCATTCATTCATTGGCATATTTCCATCTATGAGTCTTCTTAATCTGGGAATCTTATTCAACTGACACATAAACATTGGCACAATATTTCTCAATTGTGTTTAACTTAAATTGCATTTTGTGGTCCTTTCCTAATTTCCAAGAATATATTTTACATTTACATTTAGTTTAGGTATCATTCATTTTTCCTATCTCTACTGGTTCAAAGAAAGGAAATTTTACTACATAGTCAAACTTAAAAGACCATCCAATTACCCATTTGCTTCTCTTATTCATATAGATTTATGAGTTCTTTTATTAGCTAAAGTTTGAGTCTATTTCATAGAAGTGTCGTATGATGTATTGATATCATCATCTAGAATGTCATCAAGTCTCATCTTAAATGGTAGAAATTTTAGATTTGAATTTGTAATAGAAGTCTCTATTTTGTGAGATCTAAAAGTTTCTTCTGATGTTTGTATCATATCATCTAGTTTGTACTTCACTATATCCATGCCATATTAAGGAATGCCTTTATGTTTTAGCATGTCATTATCAAAAATATCTTCAAATGGTGAAATAATATCATGATTAAATCCTTCATTCTAAAAACCACTATTAGTAGAGGGATCTACATGAATAATTATTTTGCTATTATCCTTTAAATGTTAATTAATAGTTATTACAAAAAATTAAATAAATCCATAAATCATTTAGTCCATATATATCGATTGGGTGTTATTATTGGCTTAATAAAATAAGATAGTATGTTCTTTTTTGTAGATAATTCACCTTATTTTTTACCATTATCACCAGATGAAATTATAGAGTTTTTTTCAAGACAAGTTGTTGCATGCAACATGGGTACTATGTAGTCAATCATCCTTTCCATATGGCCATTATTCAAAGTATCTATACATGAAAAGCACTATCAAGTACTTATGGTCATTTCTAAGTCACTGTAGATGTTATTTAGAACATTTAGATGGCATATAACTTGCCTGGTCTACATCTAGACCTTATGGATAGCGTCTATATCTTGTAGACAACATCCACATTCTCTAGTCACTGTCTAAACCTTGTAGACACTATCTAGTATAGCTAGTTTTAGTAAAAATTCTATGGATGGCATCCAAACCCTATGTACATTGTACATTCTATATGTTCACTATCCAAACTATGTGGATGACATCTAATCCTTATGGACATTATCTGGTTTGTTTAGTAACCATCTACACCTTGTAGATAGAGTTTAAAACATGTGGACATCAACTAGTCTATCTGGTCACCATCTAGACCCTATGTATGATGTCTATAACCTATTGATGGTGTTTGATATTTTTGGTTACTATCTAGACCATGTGAATGGTGACAAGACCCTATGGGTGCAATCTAGTCTACCTAGTCACCATCCATCCC
>JARHVA010004395.1:1512500-1579892 GCA_037957365.1 Torreya grandis
TGGGTGCCTGATGCAAGGTCTTTTTGGCAGAGGAATGAGGAAGAGGAAGAGACACAGAGGACAGGGAAGAGGAGGATTCACAGAGGACGGGGCCTGAGAAGGCTTTGTAGCCTCTCAGGGGGGAGGACAGAGAGAGCAGAAGATAGCAAATAGGATAGGCTACTGAATACTAAACAAATGAAATAAAACACCAGACTGGCTTACCTTTTAGCTTGCTGAATGAAGAGAGGAGAAGATGTTGCTGGAGCCACAGAAGACTTGTTGCAAGAAGAGAAAACCTGATCCAGAGCCTTTTCACCTGTTGCTGCTGCTGCACGAGGTCAAGACAGAGGAGAGATGAAAGCCAAAGCGCCAAGAGAAGTCTGTTTCGAGCTCAAGAGTCCAGGGGCTGCAACGGATGCAGAAGGGGATAATGAAGGCTGCCGACACTGGCAGTTTCACCGACGTCGGCCGAAGGGTCGCCGACGTTGGCGGTCGCAGGATGGGCACAGAGGCTAAAAATAGCCTCTGCCTATTCTTGCACGCCGCCGGGCTGAAAAGAGATGTTTCTACCTCAAATTTGCTTTTTTCAGATTTAAAAGAAAGAAACTAAAAGAAAGTAATGGACAAGGCTTGGGAAGTACCTGGACTAAAGATTACACACCGTAAATCCAGACGTTTGTGGGCACTCCTCTTTGGCTGTGGAGGAATGACACCTGCAAGAAAAAAGAAACTTGGACAAGAGAACGTTAGATGGATGGGCAGTGGGTTGCCAAGCAAAAGCTTGTTCCCAGAAGTGTAAAAACTTCCTTAAGGGAGGTCAACCCACTGTTTGATAAAGATAAATGACTGATAAAAAGACAGAATGCTAGAATACAGAAGTGACAAAGAAAGTAGAAAGGAAAGAAGAAAACAAAATGATTACCTGAAAGAGCTGTTGGGCTGAAGACAGTCGCTGAGGTTGAAAATGTCACTGGCGTCGGTTAGCTGATCTGCCGGCGTCGGCTATCCTGCCGACGTCGGTTGGGGTAGTGACCGGCGTCAGTCGGAGTTGTGGCCTGTAGTCAGGTCTGAGTTGCTTTCTGGGCTGTGGACGGGTCTGAGACTGAACGGGGACAAGTTTGGATGGATTGGGGAGTGGTCTGGTTTGGGTTGGGTGCCTGATGCAAGGTCTTTTTGGCAGAGGGATGAGGAAGAGGAAGAGACACAGAGGACAGGGAAGAGGAGGATTCATAGAGGACGGGGCCTGAGAAGGCTTTGCAGCCTCTCAGGGGGGAGGACAGAGAGAGCAGAAGACAGCAAATAGGATAGGCTACTGAATAATAAACAAATGAAATAAAAAACCAGACTTGCTTACCTTTTAGCTTGCTGAATGAAGAGAGGAGAAGATGTTGCTGGAGCCACAGAAGACTTGTTGCAAGAAGAGAAAACCTGATCCAGAGCCTTTTCACCTATTGCTGCTGCTGCACGAGGTCAAGACAGAGGAGAGATGAAAGCCAAAGCGCCAAGAGAAGTCTATTTTGAGCTCAAGAGTCCAGGGGCTGTAACAGATGCAGAAGGGGATAATGAAGGCTGCCGACGTCGGCAGTTTTGCCGACGTTGGCCGAAGGGTCACCGACGTCGGCGGTCGCAGGATGGGCACAGAGGCTAAAAATAGCCTCTGCCCATTCTTGCACGCCGCCGGGCAAGGGGTCATGGGCAGAATGGTCACGAAGATGCCAAAATTGACGAGGGGGGAGGTAATGAAGAGATTTGGTCTAATAAATGCTAGGGGGAAGGTGGAGGGATTCAAGGGAGGATCCAAGGTGGCAAGGGTAGGGTGGAAAGGGGGCCTTATTTAATTAAAAATAGATGTTTATTTCTAATTAATAAGACTTAGGTGGGTTAGGGACCAAGGAGGACTAGGAGGGAGAAAGGACCAAGGGGGAGAACCAAGGTGCAGACACGTTTGCGGTGTCTACATTTGCCCCTTTTTGTCTTGTTGGTTGTTCTATACGAACTGCAAGACAAAAACAGGAGTTGGTTGCCCCAGAGAAAGGATGAGGTGTTCCCCCCTCAAAGCGATAGTCGAGAGAAGGGAACCGAAGATCGAGTGTCGATTTGACAAAGAAATGGATAGAAGAGAGTGAGTGAAAACGCTACCATAGTCGTGATTGCGTGTAGTCCACTTCACAAGAGGGTTAGGTCAAATTGTCGCATGTCAAGGGTCAAGGAGTGCCAAAATTGAAGTAACTGGGCCCCAGCATTTAGTCGTCTGCTGATCGGGTCACTCAATCTAAGCTGAAGCTCTAAATGGTCATCGTGTCCCAGGTATCTAGGGCTCAAGAAGTGCTCCCAGAAACATGAAAAAGCCATAAGTAGTAGGGATCAACTGGCTCGCGATCCTATACTTGTGAAAGGTCAAAAAAAGTCTGCGGACAATTCTGCTAACCAGCCGTGGAATAGCATACACGCAAAAACAACCAAAGCAACATTGGCTTGAAAAAAGGTCAAAGAAGATACGCATGATCTCCAATGGTCATTGGTCAAGAGGATGGATGGATGAAAGGATGCGGCTGAGCTAACCCCAGAAGACCCCATGTCAACTGAGTGTTGCCTATATAGCCCCTGTCGTAGGGGCCTCAGGCCGATGTAGTTCTCCCTAAAAGGGAGGAAGGGTCAGAGGGATTGATTGGTCTTGGTCAAAGTCGATGATTGGTCTTGGACAAAGGTCTTGGTCAAAAGGCTTGGTCAAAGGTTACGAAGTTGGGCGTGATAAGAGTCAAAGAAGAGAAGGTTTGTCCATCAAAGAGATGAACAAACGGGGGGGTGGTCGAGCTAACCTCAGAAGATGTGGTATCTGAGTGCTGCCTACATAGCCCTGGTCATAGGGCCTCAGACCAATGTAGTTCGGACGAATTGAGAAGATTGGTCGATGATGAGATTGGTCCTGTGTCGAAATGATGAGGCTAAGATGAGGATAAAAGGATGCTACAGATGGTGTATTCTGTAGAATTGGTCGAGAGTCTTTCATCCCTAGCAAGTTTCCATAGTCGCGATGGATGCATGCTAAAAATGAATGGAAGGTCTATTTATGCTTCAGCAAGTATTGGTTTATGATTAACATAAATTGGGTCTGGTCGGTAGTTTCTATGTGTATTGGTGTCCATAGAAACTATGTGAAATGGTCAAGGATGATGCCTGATGTCATGTTGAAAATGTCGAGGCTGGTTTGAAAAATGTTGAAGTTGGCTTGGTTTAAGGATGAGTCGACAATTGACGTGGCCAAAGCGTGACCAAAGTGTAGAGAAAAGGTGAAAGGCAAATTGCTCTTTCATTGACAAGGACCAGAAAGGAAGCATAGATAGGGGTTATTAGAACAAAAGCCCCGTTCATGCATTACGTCGTTGACCAGTATTGAGTTAGAACGGTAATCGAATCACTTTGACATTAAAGTGAGCTCGAAGTCCCTTGAGCAGGTGATAGGAGGAAGATAGGGTAACCCAGTTTAAGAGCAGGAATAACCTTGCCCCTTTTTATAGGAGACCCTGAGACAACTACAAGCCAATGTCCGTGACTCGTTTTTTTTTTTTTTTTTTTTTTTTGGCGCAGACTGATCGATGCGGGAAGCCTGCATAGAGATGTCATTTGATGTAATGGTCATGTTGCGAAGCTAATCAATGCGAGAAGCTTCTAAAATAGTGCTGTTTATTGCCAGATTAGTCATAGCCATCCTTCGAGGGAGTGGTCTATATTTTTGCTTGATAATGTTTGAAAAGTTGGCCTAGCTGTCCTTCAAGGGATCAGTCTAGTAATACAGCAATGATAGTACAGCTGTCCTTCGAGGGATCAGTCTGTCTTTTTAATTTGACTTGATTTAGTGACCATGGATATGTTTTGACATCTTGATTTGTATTATATTGATAGAAATTTGAGTCACGGACAAGACTGTAGAAGTTCAAGGACGCCCCTTTTTATTAGGACAAAGCATCACTGCATCCTAAAAGGGTTGTAGAGGACTTGTTAAAGGGGAATAGGGTTGAAAGGAATGAGGATTAAGAGGACGAGGAGTGCTCAAGGGACGAGCTCAAGTTACGTGTCAAGTAGACGAGTACTCGACTAACAGAAGAAAGGTCGAAGATGCAACACATTAAGAGGCTCAGGTTCTGGCCGTCCGTCGAGGGAAGACAGATGATAAGTCCCTGACCCATACTTGTGCGTGATGATAAAAGGTCCAAGCCAATTAGGGGAAAATTTGCCTCGTTTACTTCGCTCCATATTGGTCACGTGCTGATTCTCTTTGAGGACGACGTCTCCGATGTTGAAATCTTGTTCTCGTAGATTTTTGTCGTAGGCCCGCTTTATGCGACTTTGGTAGACATGGAGATGATTAAGGGCAGCAAGACGGCGCTCGTCGAGTAACTCAAGTTGAGCTAGGCAATCTTGACGAAAGTCGTCGTTGGAGAGAATGTCATGCAGGGAGATGCGGAGAGATGGGATCTGTACTTCGAGAGGTAAGACAGCCTCTGTTCTGTACACAAGAGAAAAGGGAGTAGCACCTGTAGAGGTTCGGATGCTAGTGCGGTAGGCCCACAAAGCGAAGGGGATATGAACGTGCCAATCCCTTCCTGTATCGTCGACCACCTTCATGAGAATTTTGGTGAGAATTTTGTTGGAAGCCTCAGCCTGCCCATTTGCTTGTGGGTAGTAAGGCGAAGAAAAGCTGAGTTTGATGCCAAACGAGTCGCATAGTTTTTGGACAGTCTTGTTTTTGAAGGACTTGCCATTGTCGGTGATGATTTTGTGAGGGACACCGAAACGACAGATGATGTGGCTGCTGATGAAGTCGATAATTTTGTCGGCTTTTGTGGAGACAAGAGGAATGGCTTCCACCTACTTGGTGAAATACTCAGTGGCAGTGATGATGGACTGATGATGAAGAGACGAGTGAGGGTTGATCTCACCGATGAGATCTAAGCCCCACTGAGAGAAAGGCCAAAAATCCTGAGCGACTTGCAAGGCGTGGCTGGAGAGATGAAGCAGGTTAGAGTGCTGCTGACACTTGATGCAACGCCGAGCATAATCGCTACAGTCTTGATGAAGGGTGGGCCAATAATAACCCAGGCGAAGGAGGCACTTGGCAACCGAGTTTCCACTGAAGTGTCCACCACAAATCCCGTCGTGGACTTGCTTTACGGCATGAGAAGCTTCAGCAGAGGTTAGACAGCGAAGAAGGAGACCGTCGAAGCCTCGCTTATAGAGAAGGCCCCCTAGCATGGTATAGCGAGCTGTGCGCTTGATGAAAGCTCACCGCGCATTGTTAGAGAGGTGGGGAGGAGTGACAGAAAGAGACAAGTAGTCCACGAGTTGCTTATACCAGTCATCTTGTGGGCTAGAATTGACAGTGTTGATATGGTCGATGTGAGGAGAGATGTATGAAGGCAAAGGTACGCGATGCACTGTGACAAAAAGGCGGGATGATGATGATGAAGACGGGATATGCGAAGCAAGAGAAGCCATGGTGTCGGCAAACTTGTTCATAGAGCGTGGAACAGTCTGCAAGTTGTAATGGTCGAAAGATGCCAAAAGAAGGTCAGCACGATTCTTATACCTCTGTAAAACTTCATTTTTACAGAGATACGAACCGTTAACTTGATTAACGACGAGCTGCGAGTCGCTGAAGATGTTGATAGACTTGATGTGGAGAGAAAGGGCAGTCTGAAGTCCCAAAATTAAGGCCTCGTATTCAGCCATATTATTGGTACAATCAAAGTCAAGCTTGAAAGATAGAGGCAAGGGCTCCCCGTCGAGTGGGATGAGGATGACCCCCGCACCCCCACCGAGTTGACATTTGGAGCCGTCAAAGAACATAGTCATCTGGTAGACGGTGTCATCGGTGGAAAGGGTAGCGATAGACTCGTCAGGGAACTCACAGTGTGAAGGTTGGTTGTCGGGAAGAGGGGCATCTGCCAGTTGGTCAGCGATGGTTTGCCCCTTGATAGATTTCTGTTAGATGAATTCAAAGTCAAACTCAGCAAGCAGCATGAGCCACTGAGCCATACGTTGATTCTGATATGGCTTGGAGTGCATGTACTTGAGAGGGTCGGTGTGAGTGATGACAAAGGTTTTGTGGTTGAGAAGATAGTGGCAGAGCTTGGCAGTGGAAAAGACTAATGCCAAACAGAGTTTCTCGGTATGAGTATACCGAGTTTCATAGTCGACCAGTGTTTGGCTGATGTAGTAAACCACTTGCTCGCGATGATGCTCGTCTCGGTGCGCGATCATGGCACCTAACGAATGGTTGGTGGCAGAGATATAAAGGTAGAAGGGTTGGTCGTCCTTAGGTGGAATGAGGACTGGTGGAGAGACCAGATAGCCTTTGAGGGCTTCAAAAGCCTCTTGACAGCCTTTATCCCATTTAAAGGAGACGTCCTTCTTAAGGAGGTGATGAAAAGGTTGGCAGCGGTCTGAAAGCTACGAGATGAAATGACGAATGGACTGGAGCTTCCCTTGTAGACTGCGAAGCTGCTTGAGATTGGTCGGGGGTGGCATTTCGAGGATAGCGTGGATCTTGGCAGGATCTATCTCGATACCACGGAAGGAAATGATGAAGCTGAGAAGTTTGCCTGAGAGGACCCCAAAGACACACTTCTTGGGGTTGAGGTGGACATTGTATTGCAGAAGATGAGAGAAGATGATTGTGAGAATGGTCAAGTGGTCGCGGCGAAGCTTGGACTTGCCGAGAAGGTCATCCACATAGTCCTCCATGATTTTTTGGAGGAGATTGTGGAAAATGTAGGTCATGGCGCGTTGATATGTGGCACTAGCATTTTTCAGGCCGAAAGGCATGACTCGATAACAGAAAGTCCCCCATGGGGTGATAAAGGTAGTCTTGTGCTGGTCTTCTGGTGCGATCAGGATTTGATTGTGTCCTGAAAACCCGTCCATAAGAGATAGCATCTCATGGCCGGCCATAAGATCAACAAGCTGGTCAATGTTAGGAAGAGGAAAGTCATCTTTGGGATAGGCTAGGTTAAGGTCGCGATAGTCCGTGCAGATCTAAATCCCCCCAGTTGCTTTAGTAACTGGGACGATGTTAGAGACCCACTGTGGATAATCGATGGGTTGGATGAAGGAGACAGAAAGAAGGCGCTGAAGCTCCTCTTTGACAAGGAGTGCAATGCAAGGATGCATCTTTTGAAGCTTCTGCCTAACAGGCTTAGCCTCTGGTTTGGTGACAATGTTATGGGTAGCAATGGTGGGGTCGATGCCAGGCATGTCGCTGTAAGTCCAGGCAAAGGCCTTGCTATGGTTGGAAAGGAACTGGGCATAGTCAAGCTGTTCCTGAGCGTCTAAAGATTGGCCAATCTTTAAGACATGAGAAACATCAGAAGAAGAAGGGAGGTTGATGTCAATGGTGGATTCATTTAACATAACCTGGGTCTCAGAAGGGAGGAAACGCTGGACGAAAGAGTCATCGGCACCCATGTAGGAAAGGATGGCGTCATCGTCAACACAGTGGACAGTGTGAATGGTTGCCGACTCATCCTCTACCATGCTAGGAAAGATGAGAGGGAGAGACCTGGGCACCCCATTGAGCTGATAAGTTAGGGGTTCCAGGCGGATGGTGTTTATGGAAAAAAAAAACTAGGAGGGATGGAAACCACCGACTCCGTAGGTGACGAAGGAGAAATGGGCGAGTCTAGAAGAGATTGGTCGATGGTTGGTTCGGGACAAAGGTCAAAAGGAGCCTGAGTGGGGTCATGATATCCCATGCCATACTGTTTCTTGGTGTCGTGATCATTGAGCAGCTCGATGGGCTGATGGGAGCCCTGTTCATAACGTCCGAAACCAAAACCCTTCCATGCACACCCGTGAAGGTAAGTGTGTGCAAAGGTGGGGTTGCCAAGAAATGAGAAATTAGATGTGAAAGGTTTGGGTGAAGAGAGGGAAGTGCCGTTGGGAGGAGCTTGATTAAGCCCCCCATAGACAAAGTTGGTTCGGAAGTGAGGAGGACCATAAGGTACGACTGTCCCGATCTGATGGTCGTAATTAGGACTGAGGTGAAGGCGTCCATACTCTTGCGGAGTTTGGAACATGTCGAGGGTCAACAAGCGATATTCCTCAAGTGATAGTCATTGGAAGATGTCTTCCATGGGGTCTTTGGTCAGCGCTTGAAGAGGAGGGGTGAGGGCAACCACCGATTGTGAACTGGTCGAAGCTTCTGCAGATGGAGGCGGTGCCGGATTGGACGGCTTAATGGGAATGAGGACATCGTTAGGATGGTAGGTGGTGTTGCAAGTCTTGAAGGGTGAAGGGTCAGCGGGGATGGTGTGGACTTGCCCGTCATGCTCGAACTTCACACAACGGTGCAGGGTGGAGGGTATACAGGCCATGGCACAGATCCAAGGTCGGCCCAGTAGAAGGTTGTATTGAAACTCTCCTTTGATGATATAGAAGAGCTCCGGGACTGTGCGTGGACCAACGCGAATGTGGAGGATGACTGTGCCAATGGTCGTGGCGGTGGTGTCGTTGAAAGAGCGTAAGATCGCATCAGTTTTGGAGACGCAGTTCTTGGGAAGAGCCAGCTGATCAAAGGCGTGGGTAGAGATTATGTGGATGCTAGCGCCGCCATCGATCATAACGCATTTAATGCGTGACCGATCAACATAGGTAGTGATGAAGAGGGTGGCGTCCTGATCTTCCGTGTTAGATGTGGGAATCTCAAAATTGTTGAATGTGATGGAAGCGACAGGAGACAAGGAATGGACGAGGGCAGCGAGTGGTTGGGGGTCCTCGGGTTGGGCCTCCGCTGCCTGCAAGGCTTGGATAAGGGCTTGACGGTGCTGAGGCGAGGTTTGGATAAGGTCATAAAGAGACATCTTCATAGGTGTCTGGTGAAGCTGCTTCAGCATGGAGTCGTGAATTGGTCCAGAAGAGGAAGACGAAGAAGGTTGGGACACGCCAAGGATAGAGATTTTAGGCTTGGGCGCAAAGGGGTGGCTTGACGAAGGGATAGGTCCAAGTAATGGCAGCTTTTTCCTTGGCCTTGTCCTTTTGCGATCTAGTGGTTATACGGATAGCATTGATTTCGAAAATGGGAGGCAAAAAAGGGGTCATGTCTTGCCGGTGAGATGTTGACGTGTTTGAAGAAGTTGGACAGGAAGGAGTCGGGGTCTGGTCAAGAGTGTCCTCAAGGAGAAGAGTGTCTTTCTCCATGTGGCGGCGAATGATAGCCTTGAGGGCACAGCAAGTCTCGGTGTCGTGTCCTGGTGTATGATGATATAAACAAATTTTCATATCGTCGAACTAGGAGGGCTTGGACCCGAGAGGTTGGAAAGGCTTGATGGGCGGAAGGGTTATGTCAGAAGTCTGGAGAAGTCGGCACAATATCGATGAGTATGAGCCCAATAGAGGGTCCGTGCTATTTGATATGCGCGAGGTTGGTGACTTTTGCTTAGGCGAGGTTAGAAGAGGTTTCCGTACCACCTTATGGGTTGATGGCGCGGTGACAGATGGAGACGGCTCTTTCTTGATGATTGATAACACCTTCTTAGGAGAGGGACGACTGGAGGTAGGCAGAGGAAGCAAAGGAGGCAACGAGTTTTGGTTGAAGGTCGGAGTGGGAAGGATGCTAGCCAAGGTCGAAGGATGGGGGCCCAAAATGGATGGCAATGGTGATGGAGAAGGAGGCATTCGTTTCTGTGGTCTGGCAGTCTTCTTCGCCTTAGTCAGAAGACTACTACTGGTCGAGGTCTGGCCTAAGTCCACCTTCACTTGCGGGTGAGTGAGGGAGGAGATAGGATGAACGCCAAATGACTTGATGGGTTTAGACGAGATAGATGCAGGCTTCGGTTTGGATGGGTTTGGTTGAGGTTTGAGAGTCTGGTCTTTGTCAAGAGTCTGACGAGATTCCACCTTGGGAGGATTAGCGGCATGTGATGAGAGGGTGCGGGTATGTTGAAGGGCTTTAAGACACTCCCACAACACCTGGAGCGTCACTTTCCTTGAAGGGAGAAGTTCGATCTTCTCCACTAACCGGGAAAATGGCTGAGAGGAAGATGTTGATGGTTGCGAGGTTGAAGATGAGATGGGAGTAGTGGTCTTAGACGCATGGTGTGGTGAAGTCATGACAGATCTAGATGAGGACGAAGGGGAGACAGGTTCTTCCCTGGGTGGAGAAGAAACCGGGGAGTGAGGCTCCTCCAGCGGGTAAGGCGCAGGGATGACGGTGCCCTCCACTTGCGGCTGAGGAGTAGGAAGGGTCGGGTCCTCCATAGGCTGCAAAAAGGAAGATGGCGAGACCGGAGGTGCTGGTAAGGCCGAGGCATCCTCCAAAATGAGAGAGGTCAATGGAGAACTAGCTGGGGAGAGAGGCTCGCCCACATGTGACGGACTGATTGATGGACTAACCTCAAGAGGTTGATTGGGGACGAAAGGAGAGACCGTATTGACTGTCTGAATATTGTGCTCATGATTGTCGTCAATTAAGGTCTGGACATTGTTCTGAGTTGGCAGATGATTGGGGAAAGGTTGTTTGAAGATGTCAATGGCCTGATTAGGGGGTGCATTTGGATTGTCTAAGATGAGATCCCCTTTTTCAAGCATGTCTTGTATTATGTTCTTAAAGGTCTTGCAGTTCTCCGTGTCATGGCCCTTAACACGGTGGAAGCTGCAGAAGTCTTGCTTCCTATACCACGCGGGGATGGCGTGTGAGGGATCGAATTACGGAGGAGGTCGGGCTTGAGGGAGATTGAGGACTCCCTGTTTAAGAAGCTTTTCCAGCACAGACGCATATGATTCTCCAAGAGGAGTATATCGTCGCTGCACGTATCTTTGCTGGAATTGCCGAGTAGCGCTCTGAGATGTAGAGGGCTCAGGCTGATTAGTCGAAGAAGATGAAGGTCTGACAACCACGGTATTAGCTGAAGCCTTGGATTTAGAATTGGATGATGATGGCTTGGCAAAAGAAGAGTCATTGGTCTTAGAGCTGGGATTCTTACTCTGCAACTTGACTTTGTTCTCCTCGATGGCACGCAACTCTAGTTTGCGGGCCATCGTGAAGGCCTCGTCAAAAGTGCGGAAGGTTTGAACCCTCAGGGTGGAAGAGATATGTCGGGCACAGGCTTGAGAAAAGAGTTCAATAAGCTCAGCCTGGGGCAAGGAAAAGGAGAGTTGGTTGATAAGGCCTCTCCATCGAGCCACGAAGTCGGCTATGGACTCGTCCTCGAATTGCCGAATAGAATAGAGGTCTGTGATTGAGACCTTCTTGGTTATGTTGATGGAAAAGTGATCGAGGAATAGCTAAGCCAATTGTGTGAATGAGAAGAGAGAATGGCTAGGAAGGGAGCTGTACCAGTCAAGTGCAGCACCCGAGAGAGACATAGGAAACGTGCGTAAGAGTAACGCATCGTCATGGCCAATGAGGTAGCAGGCGTGTCTGAATGCCCGCAAGTGTTGTTGTGGGTCTTCCTTGTTTTGAAAGCAAGAAAACTTTGGAAGCTCCCACTGGCTAGGATATGGTCTGATTGGGATAGAAGGATGAATGGGCTCGTTGCAGATCTGTTCGTATGAAAGAGTGTTGCGTGAGCCAGAAACAGAGGTCTCAAGACTGGCCATCTTGTCCATCAGCATCTTGATGATGTCTGCCGACGGATTGACGGGTTGCGTGCCCCCTAAGTTGTAGGGCGCTTGGAAGAGGTTAGAGGAGGCGTGCGACATAGTCGGTTGTACAATATACAGATGACTAATCATAGGGGCAGAGGTGAAGGCTAAAGGTGGTTGGTTAGAAGACATAGCTGGGCCCGTTGTTGCCACGAGAGGTTGGACTGTGGTAATGGGGGCCAAGGGGTAAGAAGCCACCCTGGTGTTGATAGGGGCTAGGGTAGGCGGAATAGAGACGACAAGGTTTTGAAAAGGAGTGGATAGAGGTTGAGCGGGTTGAGGGTGACAAGGGGCCAGAACCCCGATAGAAGTGGGCCCAATGATAGAGGGAGAGGCCACACCTGGAGGATTGGTCAAAGTCTGGTCAGTGGTTAAAGCGATGGTTTGAATGTCCGAAGGTTGAACTATGGATGTTGTCGATACAGCCGTAGTCACGACAAGGGAGGCCGGCATTCCATAGATCGGATTGCCCGAGGAGTCTCGCATTCGGCTATGCGCGAGATAGTGTTGCAAGGCCCTGACATTGAGGTCCAAGAATCACTCGAAGTCTTGGTCCCCTTCTTGGACAATGGGAGTCTGCGGCGGGGTTGGACGGGCAGGAGTTCTTTCGGTCTCCCAGTTGAACTCCATTGTAGGCTTGGTCACGGATGGGGTGGACGGAAGTGGTTGACGGCTAGCGTGGTCGACAAGAGCTTTGGCTTGGCTACGAGTCAAAACCATGCAAGGCAAAGAAGGTTCAGGTCTCAGGAACTGTGTTGCTCAGTTTCAGAAGACCAGGATGGAGTCTTTGACAGAGAAAGGATAGGTTTCAGGTTGCTGGTTTTAGAAAAAAAGGACAGTGACAGAGACCGACGTCAATTGAAAAACCGATGTCGGTAAGAAATAAGGTCGACGTCGGTCAGATAACCGATGCCGATAACAGATGAAGCCGACGTCGGTAGCAGGACCGATGCCGGTGACAGGGGAAGCCGACGTCGGTGGAAGAACCGATGTCGGTGACTGTGTTTTCCAGAGAACCAAAAGATTCTTGGAAAAACAAAGAAGAAAGCATCCTCACACACTCAAACAAATAGATGAGAAGAGGAAAATAGAGAGAGACAGACAAGCCTAAGCGATAAATCCTAGAAATTAACCTTAGAAACTTGTGGCTTATGCCTTAGATGAATGTTTGGGGAGATTGGCTGAAAAATGGGTCCTAGAAGAAGGTGGTATAAAGATGGCTTCAGGTGTTGTTTTAGGTGCTCAAAGATCTGTGTTAGGGTCTGGTACGTGGCCTGGTGCTAAGGAGCAAGCTCCCCTCACTTCACAATTCCAGTGGTTAGCTGGTCTCGCTTAGCCAAGATATACCTCGCCTAGAGTTTAGACTCCGCCAGAGAATAGAGTGGGCTTCCCCCTTGGTGATGAAATCCAAGTGGGGTCACCGGGACGGGTAAGGTATCTGCTGGGTGATGAAATCCCAGTCGGGCCTTGTCTCAGGTAAGTTTTATGTTTGTTTTAGTGCATGTGATTCGGTAGTGTAACATCAAGTGTCTACGGTTTATTTAATATGCACCTAAGTTACTAGATGTGGACTAATGCAAGCACAAGCAGAAATGAAAGTGCAATATGTTTTAATGCCTAAGTCGAAATGTGATATTGTTATGAAGACAAGATGGAGAAAGGGATGAGAGTATGATATTTAGACTAGTCTAGAATGCAAGGAAGAAAGGTTCGTTTTAGTCCTGCTTATAGTGTCATTTGGAATAGAAGAAAGAGACAAGAAGGAAGGAGCCTAAATGCACCTAAATGAATGAAAAAGAAAAGGAACCCAGGAGAAACCTAGGGTCCCACCGGGCGTGCCAGAGATGTTTCTACCTCAAATTTGCTTTTTAGACTTAAAAGAAAGAAACTAAAAGAAAGTAATGGACAAGGCTTGGGAAGTACCTGGACTAAAGATTGCGCACCGTAAATCCAGACACTTGTGAGCACTCCTCTTTGGCTGTGAAGGAATGACACCTGCAAGAAAAAAGAAGCTTGGACAAGAAAACATTAGAAGGATAGGCAGTGGGTTGCCAAGCAAAAGCTTGTTCCCAGAAGTGTAAAAACTTCCTTAAGGGAGGTCAACCCACTGTTTTGATGAGATAAGTGACTGATAAAAGATAGAATGCCAGAATACAGAAGTGACAAAGAGATTAGAAAGGAAAGAAGAAAACAAAATGATTACCTGAAGGAGTTGTTGGGCTGAAGACAGTCGCCGAGGTCGGAAATGTCACCGGCGTCGGTTAGCTGATCTGCCGGCGTCGGCTATCCTGCCGACGTCGGTTGGGGAAGTGACCGGCGTCGGTCGGGGTTGTAGCCTGTAGTCGGGTCTGGGTTGCTTTGTGGACTGTGGACGGGTCTGAGACTGAACGGGGACAAGTTTGGATGAACTGGGGAGATGAAGCAGGTTAGATTGGGTCCCTGATGCAAGGTCTTTTTGGCAGAGGGGTGGGGAAGAGGAAGAGACACAGAGGATAGGGAAGAGGAGGATTCACAGAGGATGGGGCCTGAGAAGGCTTTACAACCTCTCAGGGGGAGGACAGAGGGAGCAGAAGACAATAGAAGATAGATGATTAAAAACTAAAGAAATGAAATAAAAACCCAGACTTGCTTACCTTTTAGCTTGCTGAATGAAGAGAGGAGAAGATGTTGCTGGAGCCACAGAAGACTTGCTGCAAGGAGAAGATACTGATCCAGAGCCTTTTCACCTGTTGCTGTTGTTGCACGAGGTCAAGACAGAGGAGAGATGAAAGCCAATGCGTCAAGAGAATCTGTTTGCGAGCTCAAGAGTCCAGGGGGGATGCAATGGATGCAGGAAGGGATAATGAAGGCTACCGACGCCGGCAGTTTCACCGACGTCGGCCGAAGGGTCGCCGACGTCGGCGGTCGCAGGATGGGCACAGAGGCTAAAAATAGCCTCTGCCCATTCTTGCACGCCGCCGGGCGAGGGGTCATGGGCAGAACGGTCACGAAGATGCCAAAATGGACGAGGGGGGAGGTAATGAAGAGATTTGGTCTAATAAATGCTAGGGGGAAGGTGGAGGGATTCAAGGGAGGATCCAAGGTGGCAAGGGTAGGGTGGAAAGGGGGCCTTATTTAATTAAAAATAGATGTTTATTTCCAATTAATAAGACTTAGGTGGGTTAGGGACCAAGGAGGACTAGGAGGGAGAAAGGACCAAGGGGGAGAACCAAGGTGCAGACACGTTTGCGGTGTCTACAGGTTGGGAGACACTTTGGTCTATTTTCCATGAATTGTTAATAATATATGTCAATACGTAGTAAATTACACTCCAAACTTAAGCTACAGACTTATCTAAATGGATATTTATAATAAAGCTAAAACTAAAATGATCTTGGGGCAAAAAAAGGAGAAAAGATAAGGGTAAGGCAGAAAAGAAAGAAAAGAGTGATTACCAATTTTAGCATTAAACATTATGACAAATCAATTTCAATTGAGTATGCATTCAAACCAATATATAATGTAAAATAGCCTAAGCTCAAATTCCACTATATACTAGGCCAATTTCAAAGGATAGTGTGAAGAGTCACAAGTAAGAACCAATTCTTATTTAAATATTTACTACTATTATCAAATAGCACATGCACATATGAAAATAGAGTAAAATGAAAATGAAGGAAAACTAAAGATATTTTATCTAATCTAGCATGTTGCACAAATTAGAAACCCTGTGATTACTAGGATACAACTCAAAATTCCAAGACACCATCCAAATTCAAGACCTTAACTAGAAATTGAGAGAAAAGCTAAAAAGACAATTAACACATCAAACATTGATAATTCTTGTAGAATTCCTTTGACTATATTAATTGCTTCAAATTATACAAAGTTTCTAAAAAATCTCTCCCTTTTACAATTAGTAATAGATGCCTTTATAGAAAGATCAAGAAGTATACTGATCAATTACAAAATACATTTGTATAAATATAAAGACAATTATCCTTATAAGTTCTAAAATACATGTTCTTTTCACAATCCTACTGGCCTAGAGGCAAATACGCTAACAAACTGGCATATGCCTTTACAAAGGAATATTCTATTATAAAATTTTAAAAAATTATACCAAATAAAATATTACTTAACTTGTTGGTGGGGCCTCTGATTTTCATTACTAGAGGATGCTCTTAGCTTTAGCATTTTGTTCATCAAATAGCTCTAGATCCATAGTAGGCTTCATAATACATTCCTCCTCTTGATCTATGAAGTCATCAAGTTCCCTATCATTCCTATCCATGGCATCTTTAAGGCTCCTAGATTCATTTATCCTTTCCCCTGTATTTAATGTCATGTCCAAGATTTCTTTGTTATCAGCCCCAATTTTGCCTTGGCTTTTACCTTTGATTTTTCAGGTTACCAAAGTAGCCCTATGCTTAAATTATTCATCACTTATAATCCAAAGGGAAGAGGGATATACAAGGTCTGTGAGCAACATTAAAAGAAGCTAATCAATCCTTGTAATTAGGTCCTTATCATCATTCAGGAGCCTTTCCACATTATTATATGAAACACTCAAAATTTTAACCTTTTCAATCACAACCCCCATAATTATACTCAAATGTCCCAAATTGATGGTCTTGAAGCTTGAGATTTGTTTCCTTACTTGAATATCATGAAGTTGGGTAATTTTGTCTTCTGAGGCTTGCCATTGGGTGATCAAGCTTTTGGCCAATGCACACTACCCCTCTAATGCACTCTACCTAATATTCATTGACTTGAGTGATTTAAACTTGTCATATAAGGACTCATAAAACATCTTAGTCATCACCTTAGGCACTAATAAAATTGCATGTGTCCATAAGTTTTCCTTTTCCTTTTGAAAATTTAGGAACCTCTACTTCATGTCTTGGAATCTAGCTTTAGCCTACACAGATTGGGCCTCAATTAGACTTTCCCCATCTTCCTCATGAATTGAAACTTCACCAAGCTACTAACATCCCACTAGGGTTAATCCCATAAAGGTTTCCACCTTTTTAAAGGTGAATTATTATATTATAACCATATTTATCCTTATTTTTATTCTCTCCAACCTAGCTATTTTAGGTTTGAAATAGATGATAGTAACTGAATCCTTAAAATTGGAAGGTTATAGGAACTCCACACCTAAGATACTATGTGTTGTCGAAGCATCCATCCTTTTACTTTTTGGTCTTTGAATGGACACAATTTTCCCTTCTTCTTATCCTTTCACCATAACCCTTATCCATGGTTCTATGTCATCTTGCATCTCAGTCTCAACAACTCTTATCATAGCCCATGAATGGGAAAGAGAGGTAATATTTATTAGTTTCCCATAAATGAATCAGTCATGAATGACTGGTCAATGAATAGGTAATTCATCAATAAAAAATATTACCATGCTTGTGGGGCGAAGGATGATCAACCTTGATATTTTTTTTGGTCCCATAGGAAACAATGTTAATTATTCTTTCCTCTTCTTTGTGGATGCCATAGGGACAAGCTCATTTCCTTTATCTTCCTCATGCTCCACCTCCATGTCTATGTCATAGGCCTCTATACACTCCTCAAGGGCACCTTTAAGTGTTTCTTCTAGTTCCAAGGCAATCATTTCCAAATATTATACTAGAGAAGGTGGCATTTGTGGGAGTGTTGAAGATGGGGTCTCCTCTTCAAGCCCCTCATCCAATTTCACCTCTCCCAGTTTTTCCTTTCCCTTACCTTGTTCATCTCGGCCTTGCATACCTTGAATTTGCTTAGGATACTCTTAAGGATCTTGATATTCTACATGGGGTGTCTTGGATGGACCTGACAACATATAATACTACAAAAGATGCATTTTCAATCTTTCCCCAGATGGCTTGTCGTCTCTAATTAACCTATTCTCTAGTTTGATGTTTTGGCCTTGGATCCTAGCCAACACTTCTTCATAATTATTAGCCTTGATGTAGATCATGTCATGAAAACTAATTTGATGTACATACTCAGGCTCTAGGAGACTCTTGTCCTTCAAGTGGCTAAGTTCTATACCCTTCAGACCTGACATCTTAAGTTCATCAAGTTGAAAATTTAATGAATCTCTGTGTTTGGTAATGGTCTCAACATACTTCCAGTCTTGTAGTATGTTAATCTAAATGATCAATGGAAAGGGGTGGATAATAACTTTATTATTTTCTTTGTAAGTGCCATCAATGCCATGTAAGAATTGGGAAGCAATTTCTTCCTCAGCTAGCTTGCTAGGAATATACATTGGTAACCTACAAGGTTGGGACATGATCTGTTAGATCCTATTGATTATGAAATTAGGGTAGTACCAGATGTCACCCATTAGTTCAATACTATTTATGATTATGTGGCATACTCAAGGTATATAAATACCTATGATTGCATCAACTATGGTTGGATACACACAATCAAAAATGAAGTGTATGTCGTTCCAATATTTGAAAATATGCAAGTTGGAGTAATGGTATGAAATGGTGGCTTTGCTATATAGGGATAAATTCCTAATATTGGAGAAAGTAATAGACTCTAAGAGGGTGTCTAGTAGGTATGAGATCATGTATAATTCCTTAGATTTATTCCTTTTTATGGCATTTAATTGCTTGATGAGGAAAACACTGATTAAATCTCTGATTGGAGAAGTGAGTTTTTCTTCCACCATGAAGTGCATCTATGGGACCTAGAGTTTATTCACTGATTAAATCTCTGATTAAAGGGGAACCAAAAACTTAGTTTAATAGGCTCATTATTAACTTAATTCCCTCCCTAAAATATGTTGGTTGAATATTTTGTTGTTCAGCGTACTGATAAACAAAATAGGTCTTATCAGCCAAAGTAGGAAGATTAGTCATCCAAATGTGTAGGTTTACTACATCACAAGGGGACTGATCTCTCCTATCATCAAGGGGAGGTTTCCTATAGGTGTGTGTGTGTGTGTGTGTGTGTGTGTGTGTGTGTGTGTGTGTGTGTGTGTGTGTGTGTGTTTATAGAAAATAATACTCAAGGGTAGGACAAACCATCCATCTCTCTTTCTTTAGAGATGATGTGTGCAAATCAAAGGAAAAACTCAAGGTAAATGATAGATATCACTCCTCTTATTTTATAAGTACTATTAAACAAACCATAAGAATACTCCTGGTAGTAAATACAAAGTGTAACCAAGGACATAGTAACCAGCAAATCAAGATGTAGCACAAAGTTTCCACCTGAATTGCTCAAGAGTAAGATACGAAGGATAACGAGGGCACAAAGTCATGCCAAGGTCCTTTACATAGAAATGAAAGAAAACACACTAAAAGACAATTATGGGGGCAAAAAGTATCTCCATAGTTGACTCTTCAAGATACCTTCATGACTACTATCACTAATTCTGCTTGTTCAATTAAAGGAACAAATAATATATCAAGGAAAAAGACATAGGAATAGTTTCCTCAACAACAAAGATATTATAGCACAAAGTCTGAAAAATCACTTGGTTTCTTATTCCAATACCAAAATATGATCAACCAATTGAGCTCAAAGTCTCAAAAGTGCCTTTCAATTTGGGCAGAGTTTCGTTCTAATTGTCAAAAAAGAAATCCCTTTACAATAACAAGAGAGTCCCTTATGCCACTTCAAGAAGGACTCAGGAATAGTAACACATCATGTTGCATTGGAATTTGTTAAGAAGATAGGCTAGAATTTAGGGGCCTCTACCCATTTATTTTTCTCAATACAGATAAACAAGTCATGCTATTGAAAGTTTGCAACTTTCAATGTCTACTTGATGATCTGATCCTTCCTCATCGTTCCTCCTTTTTTGGTTAATTGAATTAGGTCCTAGATTCAATTTGTTGTTCAATTATTTTGTCACTTTCTGCTGGTCTTGGCCTTAAATACTGTGAATACATTTGAGTCTATAGATTACAAGGATCAACATCTATTCTATGAGCTTTAAAATTGATGTTCGTGTGCCCATCACTATGTTTTTAATGGCTAGTTCACTGTCTTGAATTTGACGTCTTTAGGCATGTCACCCCTTTGTCTTTCTTTGACTTTTCTATTTGGCACTTTCCAAGAAAGATCCTACCCTTTTGGGCCTTAATAAATGATCTACCTTGGGTCGAGAAGAGCCCCCCACAAAGCTATTTGCCCTTTAGGTAGTCCTCAGATGGCCTTTGAGCTTCTCTATTCTGGTGGGTCACTAGATTCTTCATTCAAATTTCTCATTTTATATCTTCCTGAAGGGAAGGTGACCCTTAAACTTTGGGGAAATGTCCTTTAATTTGGTAGCTGAGAGTCCCTCGCAAGGTCACCTCCTCTTTGAGGTCCTTTATTGGCCTTTTCCTTAGAAGTCTTTCATGGGCTTTCCTCGAGCTTTCTCTGTGGACAAATTCCTATGGACAAAAAGTTCATGGACATTTCCCGCAGACAAAAATTCTACGAAAATTTCCCATGGACAAAAAGTCCACAGAATTGTTCTGTCCATTTGCCTTGGTTATTTCTTTGAGATTTTGGCTCGTAGCTTCTTCAAATTCTTTAGGACTTTTTGTCAAAAGGAATTCCTTTAGACAAAAGTCTGAAGGAATTATGCCTTAGACTTTTTCAGTTGACTTGAATAAAAATCTAAAAGAATTTACCTTTTGAGGCTTCTTTGAAAATGACCCTTCTGAACTATACTTTTGTCATCTAAGTTCCCTCTATAAGGGCACCTTATCCTTCGAGAGGCTCTTTGAACTTTTGCATTTGAACTGCTCCTTTGAACCAAGATGTTGAACCATTTGATTGAACCAAATGTTGAATCGCTCCATTGAACCAAGTCGATGAACCGCTCCATTGAACCACTTCATTGAACCAAGGAAATGAACTGATTGGTTAAACCAAACATTGAACCAAGTTGATGAACTGCTTGGTTAAACCAAACATTGAACCAAGCCAATGAACCAAGCTTTAAACCAAAATGGTTCAAGACAATGAACTAATTGAATGAACCAAGCCTTTGAACCAATTAGATGAACTGAGCATTGAACCACTTGATTTAACCTGCCTTTCAACCGTTTGTTTGAACCAACCATTGAACCATGTTTTGGCTCAACAGTTCAAATGAATCCTTGAATTGACTGAGAAACCATTTGATTAAACCAAATGATGAACCAAAGCGTTGAAACAAAGTGGATGAACAACTCGAGTGAAATAAATCGTTGAACCGCTTGGTTGAACCAAGCCATTGAACCGTTCGTTTGATTGAACCAAGGCACTGAAACAATCCCAAAAATGACCAAGTGTTAGAAACTAATTCTTTTGGTTGAACTCGCCTACAAAAGTCTTTGAACCTATAGAAATGAACTTGCAGAGTCCATAGAAACCAAGTCTATAGAAATCAACCTGTGAAGTCCTTTGAACTTGGTCTGCAGAGTCTATAGATTTTCTCTTCCTGCTGAGTTCGTAGATTCAAGCCTACAGAGTCTATAGATTTAAGCTTGAAAAGTCTATAGGTTTTTGAGAAGCTTGAAAAATGAGGAATTTGAATGCCCAGGACAAATTTTTAAAAGGGAAGAGACAATTTTGGTCTGTAGGACTAAAATAGTTCAAATGTTGTCCAAAAAATGAGTGATATTTTTTGGGGAACAACAACAGGCTCTAGTTGGGAAACTTCTATCAATTGCCAAAAGAATTAAAGGTAGTAGAATCTAGAATCTCTAGTGTCTTCATGTGTACCATTGGGTTATGGAGTCATGCTACCTAGAAATGAAAGGCATCAAAAAAAGAAAACAAATAAAACAAAATAGAATTAAAAACTATACAAATATACATCTATATAGATGTAATGATCTAATACTTGAAGAGTTAAAGTGTTTTAGATGTTGCCCATTGTGAGGCAGAGAAAAGAGTGAGCCATCTTGATATTTTAGTAGATAGTTGTTTTCACCAATGTGTTGATGAATTATAAATGGGCCTCTCCAAAGAGAGTCAAACTTTCCATGCATCCCCTTTGGTTCTCTCCTTTTGTCCCACAATAGGACTTGATCCCTAATTTGGAAATCATGATTTTTGGCCTTCTGGTGAAAGCACTTCTTTACCAGACTTTGATGAGTAGCAATTCTGTCCACCACCATGGTTCTTTGTTCCTCTAGCTCAGTCAGGCACATGATTATTTTATCAAGAGAGTTTTCATATGTCTAATCTTCAATTGCCTTTGCCAATTTCAGGGCTGGAAATTCTAAGGTGATTGGTATCTCAACATTGATAACATAAAGAAGTTGAAAAGGAGACATACCAATTGCCCTCTTTGGTGTGATTTTGTCTACCCATAGAGCATCAACCAATGTTTTATGCCATGTTCTTTGATTGTCATCTGCTAGCTTCTTGATGATAGTTACCAGGTTCTTATTACTAGATTTAGCTTGTCCATTCCCTTGTGGAAAATAATCATAAGAGTTAGAGAGTATAACTCCATAATAGAAATAGAATTGTGTAATCTCCTAGGACATGAAACAAGCTACATTATCAGTAACAATTTTGATTAAAACTCCAAACCTAGAAATGATATTCTCTTTGAGGAAGTTGCATACAACTTTTGAAGTAACATGCTTAGTTGGGATTACTTTTACCCACTTGGTGAAATAGTCAGTTGTTGTAAGGACATAATCATGTCTATCACTTGAAGATGGGTTTATAGTCCCAATAAAATCAATACCCCATTGCTGTAAAGGTTCTTCTATGATCATTGGCTTGAGAGGCATAGCAACTAACTTGGGTCTTCCAACAAATTACTAACAGAGTTCAGATTTTCTCACCACTTATGTGCATCTTAGAAAAGAGTTAGCTAGTAATACCTGGCTCACAAAATCTTGTGAGTAGTCACATGATTAGAAAAATGTCCTCCACAAGCTAGATTGTGGAAAGATTTCAAAAGCTGGCTTTGTTGCTCTTTGTCTACAAGCAAAGGAATACTTCATCTATGCTTCTCTTGTACAAGCCATTGTCCCAAAGGACAAAATTGGTTTCTTCAAACTTGATAGTCCTCCTTTCTTTCTAAGGAAAATGAGTAGGACATTCAACATAAGTAAGTAAATGAGCAATACCTGAATACCACTCATTGGTAGTGGAGACAAAAAAGACTGTTGATGTCTCTTCCACTTCAATTTCTTCACACTGTGTGTCTTTTGGCTTATTGTCAGTAATTAATTGGCATAGGCCTTTACCCCTAACCATATTTGTCAACTTGATGTTTAGATCAAACTCTTAGATATTTGCAATCCAATTACCTCTTTTCATGCCAAACTCATGCTGAGTTAATATAGACTTGACTGTAGTGTTAGGAACTAAGGCAAGAGTGTGTGAATTCAGAATATAGAAGTGGAAATGTTTGAATACTTTCACCAATGCATAAGCATGCCTCTCTACATTTGAATACTTCATCTCATGGGTTTTGAGAGGGAAACTCATGGAAGAGATAAGAGATTCCATACCTTCCTTGTCTTGTTGAACAAGAATTGTTGAATGAGTGTGTTCAGATGCGTAGTTGTATATGATGAAATCTTTGTTGTAATCTGGATAAACCAAAGTAGGGGCATGAGCAATGGTAGTCTTGATATACTGAAACGTTGACTTGCCTTATTTAGTCCAGCTGAAGATGGTCTTCCCTTTCATCATGTTCACAATGTGTCTAGTCTTTTTAGCGAATTCAGGGATGAATCTCCATAAGAAATTCACCTTTTCAAAGAAAGAATTAACATCATTTTTGCTTGTAGGCAAATTAAGCTCTTGAATAGACTTGACTCTGTCTGAGTCAATATTTATGCCTTCTTTTGACACAATGTCTCCAAGGAGTTTCCCCTCTGTTACTCCAAAAATAAACTTCTTGGGATTCAAGGAAATACCATTATGGCAGTAGCGCTCCAGCACTTGTTATAAGTGGCATACATGATTAGATCGATGCTTTGAAAAGATAGTCAAGTCATCAAGATATACCACTATGAATTTACCAATCTCACCTTTGAAAGCTAGATCCATTGCTCTCTGAAAGGTATCACTAGCATTTATTAAGCCAAAAGGCATTCTTCTATATGCAAATGTACCCCAAGGTGTGGTGAATGCAGTCTTGTGTTGGTCTAATTCACCAACTTCAACTTGATTATATCCTGAGAATCCTTCTAGCATTGATAACATCTCTGAACCTGTCACTATTTGAAGCACTTGATCCATAATTGGCAAAGGATAATTATCTTTCAAAGATGCTTGATTCAGATTCCTAAAATCTACACAAATGTGAATTTTTCCATTCTTCTTCCTCACAGGCACTATGTTTGCAATCCATGTGGAATGATGGATTGAGAAGATGATTCTAGAATTTAACATTTTTTGTATCTCAAACAGAATAGTACTTGATATTTTTGAATTATATTGTCTACATTTTTGCCTATATGGCATTGAGTCGGCCTTGAGAGGAATGTCATGGCAGATTTCATCTGGTCTAAGAGACTTCAAGTCTTCATAAGAATATGATAATACATCCATGTATTGACAGAGTAAAGAGGTGAACTTGAATCTTTCTTCAGTGGTGTAGCACTTACCAATGTCAACCATCTTGGGATTTTCTTCAGTGGTCAGATTCACTTGATCGAATCCCTGAGAGAAACATGGGTCTGTTTGTTATTGTTTGATGAATCTATCATTCTTGTCAAGTAGCTTCTCAAGAGAAACCAAGCCTTTGGTAATTTTTTTCCTTTCAGATGTAAGAATTCTTTATTAATATCTAAACTAAATTCAAAGGCTGATTCATTCTTATGAGATTCACTGCCTTCAAAATGAAGTTCAAAATTGTCTTTTCATTCAAGGAAATCAATGATTTGATGATCATTATTGAATACTTGCCAATAATCAGTGTTGTTAGGAACACTTGGCCTATAGACCAGCTCAATAGTATACATGTCTTTTTTGAAATCTGAATGAGGAACTAAGAGAGTTCCTGAAACAACAAGTGCATTAGCTCCATCATTAGACTATCTGGGTATGGCAGAAATGTTGAAAGCATCAAAGCTTTCAATTTGGTCCCAAACCAAGTTATGAAAGTGGTGTAATATTTAATTCTTGGTTTGGTATAAGTTTCTCACTTGACAAACCACTAATTTAGCATCCCCTTTGGCATGAAGAAACTTGATGCCTTTATCTTGAGCAGCCTTCATGCCAAGCACCAGAGATTCATATTCAGTTGTATTGTTAGTGTTGCTAAACTATCATTTTTAAGATGAAGGAAACATATCTCCTTGAGGATATATCAACACAATCCAAGCTCCTAAATTGGTAGAGGAACAACTACCATCAAATTCTGAAGTTCATATCTCATCTGATACTGATTTTTCTTTAGACTTTTCTTCATCAGAAATGGAAGATCTTTCTTCATCTGTATTGCAGCCTACTAGTTCTTCTATTGTTCTAGTTGAATTGATTTCTGAGTTGACACTTTCAAGAATTATATCAGGTGTTTCATACACTTCATTTGTAGATAGAAAATAGTTACCCATACATGCGGATTCAAAAAGAATTTGAGCTTCAGGGGCTGATCTCTAGGTGACCACATATTTTGCTTCCTTTTCAGGGAGCAACCTCTTCATTACACCTTGTACAGGGATCCTTGCCTTAGACAGATCCATGCTTAGTTCTCTTCCCACATTCTTTCAAAAAATTAGTCCAAGAAAAATGCCATAGGATGCTGGGACATCAGCCACCAAGACAATCATCTTGATTCTCTTGTTTGGAAAGGCTACAAATGTAAATTGAGCAACTTTGATTTTCCCTAGAAATGGTACTTATTTATTCTTCATAGAGAAACATCTCCCAAATGTCTTGGTCAGTGTGAGACCAAGAGACTTAGCTACTTTAGCAGGCATGACATTGTTAGATGCGCCTGAGTCTATAATACAGTTACTCAGCTTGTGGTCATTAATTAACAAAGAAACATAGAAAGGTTCTATTTTTGCAGGAGTAGATGGGGGAGTAATGACTAGATTATTTGGGATAGGTGCGTTCTTTAGATAATTAGGAGCTACCTTTTTAGCTTTCTATCTTGTAGGGATGGTTTGGTTCTTGACATATTGGACTAGCTTATTCAATTGATCAGGATTAGACTACAAATATTTGAACTTAGACATTTATATTTTTGTCTTTTTGACATGATCGATTATGTCAAATGGCTAAATTGAGCTAGGTACAGATAAAGGTACTTCAAATTTTGAGTTTTAGGAGGGATGGGAAGTGAGCTGGTTTGCGAATTTGAAGTAGAAGTGGAAGGCAAAATTGATGTATTTGCCTTTTGGGTGATTATCGGATCCTTTGACTAAAAAGGCAGAATGGTTCCACGCTTAGCAATCATGACTGTTGGCTATAGTTGTTCTTCTGTCTTCCCTTTATCAGCTTGCTAGACTGATTTGTTCTTGGATCTGGTAAACACTGCATATGATCGATCAAAAGCTTCTCCTTTGCTTCTAGGTTCATCTTGGTAGTTCAGGAAACCAATGTGGGAGTCACCAACTGATTCTTCTTGATTGTCTTCAAGGAGATCAACATCATTTTCTTGATTCAATTCAAGATGGAAAGAGAACTTTGATTCTACTTCAAGATATTCCATTGTTGAATTAGTTGGAGGAGCTTCCAGGGCAAGTTTCCCTTGTGGGGGAGGAAGGCGATTCTGTTGCCCTTGATTCCTGGCAGCATTGCCTTGATATGATTGATTTGGGAATGTCCTTTTGTATGAAGGAGTAGAAGACATTCCTTGAGCCATTTTATTTTTTAGAGCAAGTAACTCATTTAAAAATTTCTACACCATTGGATCTGTGGTGCTTGTAGATGAATATTCAAAAGATGACGAAGCTCTATTTCTATTTAGATCTCTTCTTACCTTCCATACTAAAATGAGATCATCTTCTAACTTAGTGGCCAAATGTTGAGCTATAGCAAGATCTATTTGACTAGCACATCTCAAAAGAAAACTTACTTCAGGTAACTAAGAATTAATGAAAAAGTATTTGAGATTTTTAGCTGTAGGTCGAGCTATTACAGGAATTATGTTCCTTAGTTTGTCAATTTTGGCTACAAAGTCTCTCAGAGGCTCATAAGGCTCGTTCTTCATCTATGTAAGTTGAGCCAAAAGTGGATGTACATCTTCTATAGGTTTGAATCTAACTTCAAACTTATATTTGAGAGTATTCCAATCAGTCACTGACTAAGCTTGTAGATGAAAAAACCAATCTGCAGTAGCACCTTGTAGTGTCTCCACAAAAAGCCTGACTGCTACATCTTCAAATTCTACTCTGATTACTCCACAAGCTATGCTGAAAGCTGTAATGTGTTCATCAAGATGAACTCTCCCACCACCATAGAATTTGGGGAAATTCTTCCTTGAACTACGTGGAAGCTCATTTAGAGGTGGAGTAAGATTGAGAGGACCAAAAGCATTACCCTAGGGGCCTTGAACTACCATTGTAGGATTATGAAAAGGAGGGATAACAAATCTCAGAGGGGTAATTATTGGTAAAGCTTTATCAACAACATAAGTAGAAACTTCATTTGGCAATGGAGATCTTACTTTAGTAGGAGGAAAGCTCTTGGTTCATTAGAGATGAGATGGTGAAGGAAATATATCAAAATCACTTTGTTATACCAACTCGAATACAGGGTCAACAATACCTTTAGCCCTTTGGCTTCGTGTATACCTTGAATTTACCAGATTGTGAAACAAAAATAGAAAAGAATTGACATTGATTCAGTTTGAAGCTTGAGGCTTTAAACTGTGCACTCTTTCCCAGTTAGTGTGGAGGTGAATGGATAGATTATAAATGGATAATGGATATTCGATAATCCCTAGTGGAGTCACCAAAAACTATTGGTTGAATATTTTGTCGATTAGCATACTGATAAACAAAATAGGTCTGATAAGCCAAAGTAGGAAGATTAGTCATCCAAATGTGTAGGTTTACCACATCAGAAGGGGACAGATCTCTCCTCTCATCAAGGGGAGGTTCCCTATATATATATATATATATATATATATATATATATATATATATATATATTAATAGAAAATAATACTCAAGGGTAGGACAAACCATCCATCTCTCTTTCTTCAGAGATGATGCATGTAAATCAAAGGAAAAACTCAAGGGAAATGACAAACAACACTCCTCTTCTTTCAGAAGTACTATTCAACAAACCACAAAAATACTCTTCGTAGTAAATACATTCGTAGTAAATACAAAGTGTAACCAAGGATATAGTAACCATAAAATAGAGATGCAGCATAAAGTTTCTACTTGAATTGTTCAAGAGTAAGATACGAATGACAATGAGGGCACAAAGTCATCCCAAGGTCCTTTACACAAAAATGAAAAAAAAACACACTGAAATACAATTATGGGGGCACAAAGTCTCTCCACAGTTGACTCTTTAGGACACCTTCCTGAATACTATCACTAATTCTACTTATTTAATTAAAGGAACAAAGAATATATCAAGGAAAAAGATATAAGAACAGTTTCTTCAACAACAAAGATATTACAACACAAAGTCTGAAAAATCACTTGCTTTCTTATTCCAATAACAAAATATGATCAACCAACTAAGCTCAATGTCTCAGAAGTGCCATTCAATTTGGGCAGTGTTTCATTCTAATTGTCAAAAAAGAGATCCCTTTACAATAACAAGAGTCTCCCTTATATAGCCACTTCAAGAAGGACTCAGGGATAGTAACACATCATGTTGCATTGGAGTTTGTTAAGAAGATAGGATGGAATTTAGGGGCATCTACCCATTTGTTTTTCTCAATGCAGAGAAATAAGTCATGCTATTTAAATTTTGCAACTTTCAATGTCCACCTAGCGATCTGATCCTTCCTCATCATTCCTCCTTTTTTGGTTAATTAAATTGGGTCCTGGATTAAATTTTTTATTATTTCTTTTGTCACTTTCTACTGGTCTTGGCCCTAAAGCCTATGAATACATTTGGGTCTATAGATTACAAGGATCAACAGCTATTTTATGAGCTTTAAAATTGATGTTCACGTGCCTGTCACTATGTTTTCAATGGCTAGTTTGTTGTCTTGAATTTGATGTCTTCAGGTGCGTCACCCCTTCTTTCTTCGGCTTTTCTATTTGGCACTTTCCCAAAAAGAACCTGCCCTTTTTGGCCTGAAGAAATGATCTACCTTGGGTCGAAAAGAGCCCCCCACAAAGGTATTTGCCCTTCAGAAGTCTTCAGATGACCTTTAGGCTTCTTTATTCTGGTGGGTCGCTAGATTCTTCCTTTGGATTTCTCATTTTATATCTTCCTAAAGGGAAGGTGACCCTTCAGCTTCAGGGAAATGTCCTTCAATTTGGCAGCCAAGAGTCAGGTCCTTCGGCAGCCTTTTCCTTAGAAGTCTTTCATGGGCTTTCCTCGGGCTTTGTCCTTGGACAAATTCCTATGGACAAAAAGTCCGCGAACATTTCCCGTAGACAAAAATTCTATGAACATTTCCCGTGAAAAAAAAGTCCACGATAATTTCCTGCAGACGAAAAGATTGTGGAATTATTCCATCCATTTTGCCTTGGTTATTTCTTCAGGCTTTTTGCCCACAACTTCTTCGAATTCTTTCAAACTTTTTCTCTGAAGGAGTTCCTTCAGACAAAATTCTAAAGGAATTATGCCTTAGACTTATTCGGCCGACTTAAACAAAAATACGAAAGAATTTACCTTTTGAGCCTTCTTGGAAAATGACCCTTTCAAAGGGTACTTTTGTCATCTAAGTGCCCTTCACAAGGGCACCTTGTCCTTTGGGAGGCTCTTTGAACTTTTGCATTTGAACTGCTCCTTTGAACCAAGTTGTTGAACCATTTGATTGAACTAAATTTTGAACTGCTCCATTGAACCAAGTCGATGAACCGCTCTGTTGAACCACTTCGTTGAGCCAAGGCAAGGAACCATTTGGTTGAACCAAACATTGAACTAAGCCAATGGTTCAAGCCGATGAACCAATTGAATGAACCAAGCCTTTGAACCAAGTGGATGAACTGAGCATTGAACCACTTGGTTGAACCTACCTTTGAACCATTTGTTTGAACTAGCCGTTGAACCAAGTTTTGGTTGAACAGTTCAAACGAAGCCTTGAACCAAATGACAAACCATTTGATTAAACCAAAGGATGAACCAAAGTGTTGAAACAAAGTGGATGAACCACCCGAGTGAAACAAAGTGTTAAACTGCTTGGTTGAACCAAGCCATTGAACCGTTCCTTTGATTGAACCAAGGCATTGAAACAATCTCAAAAATGAGCAAGTATTAGAAACTAATTCTTTTGGTTAAACTCACCTATAGAAGTCTTTGAACCTATATAAATGAACCTATTTGCAGAGTTCGTAGAAACCAAGTCTGTAGAAATAAACCTATGAAGGCCTTTGAACTTGGCCTACAGAGTCTGTATATTTTCACTTCTTGTTGAGTTCATATATTCAAGCCTATAGAGTTCATAGATTTAAGCCTGTAGAGTCTGTATATTTTTGAGAAACTTGAAAAATGAGGAATTTGAATGCCCAGGACAAATTTTGAAAAGGGAAGAGACAATTTTGGTTTGTAGGACTAAAATAGTTCAAATGTTGTCCCAAAAATGAGTGATATTTTTTGGGGGACAACAAAATAGATGATAAGGATCTTTCCTTTGAAGTCTCTAAAGACATGGGGTACTTGATGTAACTAAGGTCTTAGGATATAGTCTAGCTCATGCTTGGAGGTCCACTCCTTGATTTTAGATAAATCTACATGGGGAGTGGGAGTCTTACAATACACTTCAAATTCTATGCGAGAAACATATGTTACCCTTTTTGAGTTTTCTTCTTGAATGATTCACTCATTATAAATTCTACAATCAACAAAAATAGGGGCAAGGGCATCGATGTAATGTAGTACCTCAAGTTTTGCCATAGCATGGTGGGGGCCTACCATATAAACAACAACTAAGTCATAATTTATCTTTCACACTATAGCAATCCTTTGTTTTTCTTTTATGATTATCTTAAATTATTTGATCATGAAGAAGATCTCAGACTGATTCCTCATATTTGGAGAAATTAAGGCTGTAGTATCCAATTCAGTATCCCTCAAGATATGGCCTTCATTATCCATTGATAAGTATAGCTTAGTCTCTTCATAAAGTTGAGGTTTATGATCTACCATTGTCTCTACTTCTATGAATTTTTTACATAATTCAACATCCTTCTGATCGAATCGTGACCAAATGAATATAATTGAGTCATTTGTATGCAAGGATTAGGGTTTTTGAGCTTTAATGGTAGGAAATATTTAGATCCTCACTTATATGTTCCTCAGATTTGACTTGGACCATTGCATTTTTTAGCTAATGAGATCATATATTTTATCCTTTTGTGCTTGTGTGGTACCCATGTGGCACTGGTCTGGATCTTTTGTGGCATTTTTCATAAATGCCTTCTGAACACTAGTTATTGGCATTTAAAAACTCCCCTTTTATTTTGGTATGTTAGATTAAAATATATGATTAGCATAAGCCTTTGATCCTAATCTAGGCCATTACTCATGATTGGCTCCTTTTGTTACAAACTCACATGGTAGTGACACTTGTTGTCTTTATGTGATTCCTCATGCTTCAAATCCTAGGTTAGTTGCTTTACGAAATGAGAACTAGCCACATGGTAAGCTCATAATCTTTAGAAAATTCATGAGCACCTTTCTGCTATTGGATCAAAATCTAGTGATAAAGCATGAACCATCAGATAATCCTATCATCTCTACCTCAAATGTGCTTTCACCACACATCAATTTTATAGGTTCTCAAGGCCTTGCTGAAAAGTCTGTAGGTGCCTTCATGTTATTGGGTCAAAATCTAGTGAAAAAACACATCTCATTGATCTATAGAGATTCCTAAATTTTACGTAATCATATTATTAAGACCCCAACTTAGGCTTAAGTCCCTTAGGCTAAGGTTTTTTTCACTTATTTAGCATGAAATAAACCTTAGGCTAAAGGGTTTATACCTAATTTTTCTGATTTATATGCAAGGGGGTCATGGCTTAAATATTTTAGGCCAATGTTTAAGTTGTTTTTAATGAACAAAATGTAAACATTGATCTATAATATTTATGCCAAGGCTTATAAAATATGCTCAAAAGGATTAATATAATACCAAGGTCCCACAACACATAATATTTTATTGTATTGACAAAACACATTAAAAACCTTACCTAGATGCATTTGGTCTAAATTTTATTTTATAAGGTCTCTTTTTTCAAAATAGGACTTCGATTATAGGATTATTTCCCATTTTTCAATTTGAAGACTTCTAGGGTTTGAGCATTATTCAAGTACTTCCCTCAGCGTCCAAAGCCATTTTTGAGCTTTTGATCAAGGTTTTTGAGGGCATTTGACCTTGAGCATGATAGCAAATTATCTTAAATTTGACAGTCATGCAAATTTCAAATGCATCCTTGTAGGCATCAAATGATTTTCATTTGAACATCAATTTTAAGATAGTGAATCTTTTCATTTGATGGGCTTAAAGATGATAGTTGTGTGGATGTCAAATACATTCTCATGGACGTCAAATTATTATCATAAGAACATAAATTTTAATCTCATAAAATTATTATGACTGAGCATGAGAATTCCACTTGTCATGCTCATAGGATCTCCCAGGATCTTGGACTACATTTGCTCCATCAAATAAAAAAATGGTGATAAAGCATCAATTTTAGGATGATGATCTAGGAGCTCGATTATGATTGATTATTTCTATTAAGTGGGTTATTTTGATTTTAATATTTAAATACAGGGGTGTCATGTGTCGATCATTCAAGCCTTCCGTAGTCCCTTAACTTTTTAACTATTTCCCACATCATCCAATTGAGTCTTCTTGAGTAACTGAGAAGCATTGATCATGATCTAAGGGCTCAAATGTAATTAGTCTAATTGGCTATATGCAATATTATGTTAGTCCCCCTTCCACCATTCGATCAAAGGACATGATGAAGCATGGGCCACTAGATACTACAAGATGCAAGGAATTTAACTTATGACTACATAGATTTAAAAGACTTAGGCTTAAGGTGTTAACACTAAGGTCTCGCTCATATTAATAAATTTATCAGGGCCTTAGGATTAAAGCCTTAGGCTAAGGTATAAGTGAAAGGCCAATCTAACATAAAAATGGGACTTAGGGGACTAGAATTATGCTAAGGTATTAATACTAAAGCCTATTTAGTATTAATAAATACTATGGGGCATTAGGGTTAAAACCTTAGGCTAAGCTAGGAAATATTAAACGGACCCTGCAAAATGAACCTATTAGGCATACAAAGGAATATTTAAAGGGGAAAGATAATAAAGGGTACCAACCGTTTTAAGTTAGGTTTTATCTATGTTAAAAAAAATGACCAAGCTTAAAACATGAGCTTTATCTTCAAGTCAAAAATGGATTTTGAAATAGTTCTAGCCAATTTGATTCTTCCTAACATTCAAATTTAAATTGAAGGTTTTCCCAAGGTTTAGGGACATGAATTTCTTAGGAACAATAGCATAGAACCAGTGATTAAAATATACAATGAACATTTATTATCATGATTAGTCCAAATTAAAGAAAAATAAAACCAAGTAATCCTGCTTCTAATAAAATTAATGATCTTCATATCCTATAAACGACCTTAACATGCTAAACTCCATGTTCAAATCTAAAGGTTTCTCAAGGGTCCATATTTTCAAAAAGCGGGGAATGTTGGCCCCAATAGGTTTACTCTTATTATTATTTTTTAATTTGAAACTTAAAATTTGAATAAGGGGAATTTTAAGGATAAAAATGAAGCAAACAACAAGCAATATTAAGAAATTAGCCAACTCACTAGAATGTTTAAGCTAGTTTTAGTAGAAATGAATCAAACTAATACATTAAACTATTTAAATTTTTATTTTAGAAAATATAAATATGATAATAAAATTAATTATTCTAAAAAAGCTACAAAATTATAAAAATAATAATAAATAGGCAGATAGATATGCAAGCTTCCTTAAAACAAAATTTATGTGAACTATGTAGGCTGAATGTGAATGAAATTTATTTGGTGGGACCTATATACTATGTAATAAGCAAATTCATGTATTTAATTTATGATTATAAAATGTCATTTACAAAGGACATGTGTGTAGTATGACCTAATTTGTGGACTATGTCTGCATACTATTGAATCTATGCTTGATTTTTCAATCTGTGCCTAGTTGACTATCTATGAGGGTTACTTGATTAAACTTGTGTGATAATATAGCATGCATAAGATATATAAAATGAAAACCCTTATTTATAAATAAAATACAAATAGGGTATAAAATTCAAAGGGGGTAAAAATTCAGGGTAATATACAATCTATCCTCCAAAATTCCCATGTAATCTCAGTATTGCCTACATAGCCAAATGGGCCCCAAACTAATGTAGTTATCCATACTATGGTGATTGTGTAACTATATAACTAGAGATAGAAGATTAAATAAAAATATTTAAAAATGGATTCCATTTACCTATAGTAAAATATATTTTTAATTGGCATATGACTGAAATACTTCATAATTAAAATTGGAAGAAATCATGCTCTTTTGCTCAGTGTGTAGTAGAATTGCCAACTAATTGCTAGAATTTTTTAGATAAAACTTGATGTGATTATATAGGGGATTACTTATAATATTTTAGTTAACCAAATTTACAAAATTCAAATGAGAGATAGTGTGAAATGTCTTGATTTAAAAAAGTAATTATTAATGTATGGGGAACAAGGCCACAAAGTGTCCCTATTTGACCTAACATAGATTTAACCCATAAGAACATAGACTTGTGAAAAAGGATTGATAATAAGCTTTAGGTTGAATGTGTATGGATAGGGTTGAAATAAGGTTGTTTGCATGGTATTTTAAGTTTTTTCAAGATAATAGAGGCTCTATTATAGATTACAAAGTAGAAAAAAGGTAGGTTGAACAAGTAAGGTAATGATGTTAATATTAAACATTATCAATCATTTAATGATTAGTTTTATGTGTCTATAGCGATATATTAAGTATTTTGTTCAAAAAAATCGTAGGATATAATGTTATGAATTATTTTAAGGAGAATGCATTTGGTAAATTATGGAAAAAAATCAATTGAATACAACATTTTAAAAGATCTAGTCAACATAAGATTGCTAAATGAAAACATTAAGTGTTTTAACATAAGCCAATTACATAAATGGAATGAATTGGTTTAGTTAGCCTCTAAGGATGGATATTATGTTATTAAAATTGGGTATGTTTTGGAGTTGAACTCTTGTATGGATGGTTTTCTATGGAACATCAATTAGGACACTATCCTTTCCTTGCTTAAAGTATCTTGTATTACACTAAATTCAAGCTTTGAATTAATTTTTCAGTGGATTCTTTCCTTATATCAAAATATCTTTTTAAAAATAATTCAAAGTTAACTATTCCTCACATTTTTTGGTGTTTTTTGGAAAGAGAGTAATCTTGGGATATTTTTAAATAACAAAAGATGTATCTTTAAGGTGGGTTCAAAGATAATGGCTAATATAAAGGAGAAATTGCTAGCCACCAACAGTTGCAAGAAGAATAAGTTGATGTGTGAAGAGTGAATATTAGCAGTTAAGTGGGATCTTTATATACTGGAGGATGATGTAATTATTGGAAATGATGTGGATAAAATCTCTATTACTTTGTCTTTCCTTCCCCATTCTTTGTTTAAACTTAACTTTGATATCAGTTCAAAAGATAAATCAAGGCCAATAGGAGGATGAGGGGCGATTTTTCATAGAAATGGAGTCTTAATGGAGTATTTTTTAATAACCCTTGTTATTCAATCTATCCACCTAGAAAAATAAACAACTACTTTATGGGTTATACAACTTGTTAAGAATTTAAATTTTAGACACAAAAAAATTTAAGGGGTCTCTCTTAATATCCTAAACTACCTCCATAGATTAAAATCTCATACTAAGGCCATTAGTAACCTAATGAATGATGCCATAAATTTACTATAGTCACTTGAATATATTTCTAGTAAACACATCTATAGGTAAGGAAACAAATGATCTTATTCATTTTCTAACTCTGGGGTTACCACTTTAGGCCTTTTTAAATGAATAAGTCCTCATGATCTTCATCTTTCCATTACCCAAATCCTTAATGATGAAGATAAAATATAATGTCAATAATCATTGGGTTAATGATTCCCATTTGATTAAAATGTACATCATTTTTCTAGATGGTTTTGTTAATTCTAAACTGTTGAGTTCATCGATGGGATGGTTAAAGTTGGTTAAAGTTTCATATTTGATGATAGTTATGGAAATATTATTAGAGGACCAAACACCTAAGTCAATGAATGCCATATTAATTAGGAGAAAAATTTGTCTCATGAGAAGTATTTATCACACATGGCTTTCCCGTCATTTGGAAATGAATGATTGGTTAAAAAAGGAAATAATTATCTATTTTAAGGGAGCCTTAATTTAGTAGATCGATTTTAATTTAAATTGAATGAAGGCATATTATAGTCTCAATATATTTTTAATCTTCTAAAGACGTCTTTATTTTAAATGATTTATTAATCACTGAGATATTTTATCTATCTAATATGGGTTATCACTAATACAATAGAGCAATATGAGGTGATCATGTTAGGAAAAATTATTCATCTTTGATGTATAAAAAATTAAACCTACAGTATGGCTCCTATTTAGAGGAGGTGATTTGATCAATCATATTATAATTTTCAATGTACAAGACTAGTATATGTCAATATAATTATCTAGGGATTAGAAGATGATCATAGTCACTGTGGAGGACTAACAATGTAAATTTGAGAAGAAATCATTACTAGGGTAACTAGCATGTACATGGAATTCCAAAAGATCTTAAAAGTTTGATGCAAAAATTTTGAGGAGATTAATTTATTCTTCAAAAAGAAGGAATCTATCCATGAGTTTGAAGATGGAATACTTAGAGATTGATTACCATATTCTTTGGGAGATGTCTATCCATTTATCATAAAATATATTACTTTAAGAAGGAAGGTTTAAGAGTCTCTACTACTATTTCTCTTTACTGAACCACTTTAGGAAAAAAAATATGATTGAGCATTGTTTTCTTTCTACTAATTCACCTATAAAATTCAGTCATGGAGGTTCAATTAGGAAAGGATAAAGTCCTCATTCATGAAACTTTGATATATTTATTTGTCTCATAAGCACAGCCAAATATTTTTTATGTTTAAGTTGATCCAATGGTAAATGGTTCAGAAGATAAGGGAAAAGGGAAAGACTATCTTCTCTATCCTCCTCACATGTTTGGTTAGAGAAATATTATGAAAGCATCGAGATCTATCAAGATCAAAATATCAATGGCAAGTACTTAGGACCAAGGTATATAAAAAATACCATACAATGTGTATAATCATATGAAGGATATAGAGGAGAATATAGGCAGTAGGAATAAAAATACAAACGTAAATTTCTCAAATTTTAAGGTATGTTCAGAGAGTGGCATTCTGATTGTGGAAGAGAGAAATAAAAGTCTAAAAGAATAAAAAATCATTGAAATTACGGATGATGAGAAGGACATTTTGAAGGCATAAGAATCGACACATAAAGGAACATGAGACAAAATGCAGACATCCAAAATACATATGCTTGAGGAGTAATGGACAACCAAAACATCATGGGGAAGCTAGTTAATGCTGAGGATATCTAAAGTAGGGTTAAGACCTAAGGAAATGAATCAAACTTGAAGTTGAACATTTTAAAATGTATCTTTAGTGAAAAACATAGGCTCAAATATAAACCTGCCTCCCTTCAGTAGAATATCAATAGTGTTGAAAATAGGGGAAATGCAAAGGAGTGTCCTCTTAATCCTCCTCTGTGTTTGGTGAGAGTAAGACCAAGAAAGCATTCAGATCTAGCAAGATTGAAATCTCATCGGTGAGTATTTAGGAAAAGGGTAAAAATGAAAGAGTACATAATGTGGGCGATTAAAATAAGAATATAGAGGACAAACTTATGTGTAGGAATCAAAACACAAAGGCAAATTCATCCAAAATCAAGAAATCCTTTTTGGAGAGTGGCATTTTGAGTATGGAGGAGGGAATCAAAACTATAAGAAGTAAAAAATGAATGAAATTATGAATTATGAGAACCACATTTTGAATGAGTAATAATCCTCACACAGGGATGACATGTGCCAAAATTTTGACATCCACAGTCCTTATGCTAGAGGAGTAATGGACAACCTAGACATCATGGGGAATCTCGTTAATGTTGAGAATCTCTAAAGTAGGGTTAATACCCTAGAGAATGAATCAAATGTGCAGTTGAGCATTTTAAAATTGTTAGCTTTAGTGAAAATGATAGGGACAAAGATCAAATTGACTACGTTTAAAAGATAATAAATGGGGAAGCACCTATCCCCTTATAGGACATACAATTAGAAAGGGAGCAATGGAGAGTGTTTCAAAAGTTAGATGAAGAGGAAAGAAGTGGCATTCCAAGTAGGTTCGAGAAAAATAACAAACAACGAAAGGAAGAACCAAGCTACAGAGGAGAATAACCTTATAGATGATTTCGTAGATGATCATCCCGAATTCTTGGAAGGAAGAATGAAACACTATAACTAAATTTGATTAGTTAACTCTACCTTATATTTATATTCACTATTCTCATATTGTAATGTTTGTTTTACTATTATTTTAATAATATTTTGTTGTTATTAATTAGTGTTATGTTCCGCTAATTTAATTTCGCAAATTATTAATTGTTTTGATTTTCTATATTATATATTCACTATCTTAACTATTAGTATATTTTATCTTAGCTATTGGTATATTTTATATAAAAATTTAAGACACTTTTTAGAAACTCTTTTTTACATGTAAAAAAACACACACATACAATCCTTCTTAATTTTTCACCGTAGACTTTAAAAAACACTATTATTTAATATGCATCTTTAGGAAGATTCAACTCTATTTCATAACTAAAAAATGAAAAACGTTCATATAACCATTACCACAAATCAAACTTAATCCTCACCAAATTTTCCGAGAAATCTCAATCCTCTCCAAGACAACTTGAAATGATTATCCTCAATTTACTCGTTCTATGTACCTTTCAATTTTGCTTTTAATGCTGACACTGACAATAGCTGATCGAACAATGGTCCCCTCCATTACATCTTAAAGCCCTCCGTCACATAGTCAATATTGTCCATGGATGCGGAATATCATTACTCTAGGAAACATGGATCCTAGGTTGCGCACGTGAGAATAGTTGGGCTCTTTTCGAAGCCCTGCCATGTAATTGTCAGTGTAATTAAAAATAGAATTATAAAATCTGTCAAGAGGCCTAAGCTAGATTTTTGGCATCATGCGGGCATACTATCAGTGAAATCAACCTCCGCCATCTAATTTGTTTGTGGGGATATTTTTATATAGAGTGGGCCAAGGCTAGTTATTTACAGCAATTCACAGAAGTCATCAACAACGTACTGTGCGCTATGCAAAGTAAATGCATTCATAGAATGTAGACTTTGCTTATATTTTTATCGTCTAAACGCATAAGAGCTGTCTTCCATTATTGTGTTTTCTTAGTTGATGTTAAATTTATATTATGGTAAAAAATGTCATAACAATTTATCAGAATTTTATTACTTTAAGATTAATATAAATAAATAAATTAGTTTTTAGTCTCTGCATTATAGTGTATTTTAGGAGATGAATAAATATATTTTTTATTTTAATCAATTAATTTTTTTCAAATATATATATATATAAAATGCATGAGTATATAAAATAGAAATTATTAAAAGAGTATTAAAAAGAAAATACATACAACAAAACCAAATAATCTTATAACCAACAAAGCTACTACTCAGACTTTAGCAGGAAACATCAACACAGTAGCACTAGAGTAGCAGCATACACATAAAGGAGAGATGATACCAATCTACATGGTCAAAGACTGTACAGTATAGAAATACAAAAGCACTTCCTAGTATTAATCTGAAATTCAAATATCTCTGTCGGAGAACCAAGATACAAATAGCGCTGTAATAAAATCTGATAATAAGAATTGCTGCAAAGAATAAAATAAACACATAACGCTTCCCAATAACCATAGAGAAGCCCATTGCATCCAAAAACTGTAACATTAAATATTATGTAATAGTCTTTTACATGTTCTTATGGAATATTAAATTTATATTAATATTACAAGTAAAAATTCATTTAAAATCTGACATATTATAATACACTACCACAAAAAAAATCATTACAGTGTAAAAATTGGTAAAATTTTTTAATAAAATACGTCAGTTTAGCATAAAAATTGGAAAAAAAAATTCTCTTAGAATTAACTTATAAATGAATGGCTAAAAATTTATAACATAACAATTAGTAAAATTTAATCCAATACTATACACTAACATAGGACCCATGTATAACATCAACTACTTTGAATTCTTGCTGAACTATCCAATAAATATAATTGCTAGATAACTATCTACCCACAATACAATAATAGTAAAAATATACATGCAACATTCTAAAAGCATGTTTGGCATTTTATTATATATTTATGTCCACTTCACATATTATTTGCATTCAAGTTTTGTCTTTTAGCATATATCTTCCTTTTATATTATTTTTTTAATTTTATATAAAAAAATTAAAATATTGTACGATACATATGTAACACAAGGAAAGTATTTTATTTCTATTATTTAGTACTCTATGCATACCAAGTTTAATGTTAGAAAACATAATATCAATTTTTAAAAATTGATTTTATCATACTACCTATCTATTTATTTATTCAATATAGAAACGAAGAAAAATGAAAAACCAAATTTATCCATTGTTGGTATTCAACATAATAAGACTTCTTATTATATCCCTAAAAATACTACAGAAAGTGCACATATAAAATCAATTTTGAATAATCTACTGGCAGGTACTAACCGCTTTATGGCCCTTGTTTTTTTATTTTGTGATGTAACAACAATTATGTTTGGTAGGAACAACCCTAATGAGAAACCCTAATTGAAATGGTGCAATGATTGTATCCGCTGAGACAATTGGTTCTAATGCTAAGTGATACGCATAGAGAACAGATAAAAGTGAAACCATAGAGAATAGGGTAGTGGTAGTGACTCAAATTTGGGCAAAGAATGCTGCGATGGCAAGGATACAGAACCTAGTTAATTTGGCAGTGTCGTTGATAGATCAATGTGTCCACAACACTACACAGGTAGATCAAATTTTGGAGGATGATGATGCAAAGGATTTGAATTTGAAAACAAAGAAAAAAACCCCTTATGTTATCACTATGGTAAAGGTGAAGACTAGTTCTAAGCCATTGGCACCATCAAAAGTTAACCCTTCCATTTCCTTTAAAGGAGAGAAACTTCAAAGTCTCCTGGAAAGAGAACAAGATTTTTTAAATTTGGGGATGATTTGCAAGTTTCCCAACTTATGGACTTTAGTAATAGATTGGAATGGTTGGATTAAAGGTAATTGGCATCCTTCAATGAAAAGTAATCTACAAATTTTTCCTTGTACAAAAGGATATTTTATTATTCTAATTGATTTGGTAGAGGATTCAAATTTCGTATTGTAGAAGCCTTTTTGGTCTTGGAATAATAATGTCTTGGCCTTCAAACAATGGTTCCCATCATTCGACCCTCACTCTAAGGCCTTTGATGTTAGACTGATTTGGATAAGGGTGGCATTTATATCCTTATAGTTTTGGACTTATTTTTGCTTCAAATCAATAGGTGACTCATTGGGTAAATTTTTATTTATGGATCCTAAGGCCAATAATCATGCTACAGTTGTTTGGATACTTGTTAATCTAGATGTTTCCATAGAGCTTCCAAAGTTCATTAGTTTAAATGTACATGATCAAACTTGGAAGCAGTCTCTTGACTATGAGACTTTGTCTTTCCAATATGGAAATTATTATCAAACATGTCATCTTGCTTCTTTGTGCAATATTTATAAGCGCACAACGAGGATCTCTTGGTGGATGAAGGCTCTCCCTAAGCATCATATTATCGAAAAAGTTAGCAATTAGAAAGAATTGAGAGTGTTTAGATAAATTTGAAGAAGAAATGGCCTTAGCTTAGAAAGAAGAAGAACCAATAACATTAATTTCCTCCTTCTTTGGTAAGGAAAATAGAGCTCCAATTCATAAATTAAAATAAAAAATGGCCTTGGCTCAGAACGAAGAAGAACTAGTGGTAGTAATTTATTCCTCCCTTGGTAAGGAAATTAGAACTCAGACATGTAATCATGAGAATTCAAGAAGTTTGGTTCAATTGAGAGTTGTTTTGGATATTCATAACCTTCCTGACAATGGAGGTGAGAGGACTATTGTGGGTAACAAAAAGAATGGTCGCCAGAATAAAGATTTAGCTCCATTTAATATGACCTTCAGATTGTAAAAGGAATAAAGTTTGGAAGGGTCCTTTATGTTTCTTTGGATTGGATAGTTCTTATGAATGTGCCACTTATTTGTTGTTGTCCCTTTTTCAACTAGAAAATCACTTTTACGATTAATAAAAATAATGAAAACAAATATGTTTAGGCACTTTGAACATGTTGTAAGCTATGTTAATATATATTTTGAAGAGCTCCTTGGTCTCTTTAATTTTTTAGTCAAAAAATTAATAAAGTAAAAATAAAGAAGAAGAACAATTATTTAATAAATATTTCCCTTTAACTTTTACACTACCAGTTCTAAATTAAAAAATTAAAATCAAATAAATTAACAATAATTGCACATTACTTCTAGTAAAACTATTTTCAACATATTCAAATTAAATAAATAAAATCCTCTAATAAACTATGTTAATATATATTTTGAAGAGCTTCTTGATTGCTTTAAATTTTTTAGTCAAAAATTTAGTAAAATGAAAATAAATAAGAAGATCAGCAATTATTTAATAAATATTCTACTTTAACTTTTACATTATAAGTTATAAATTAAAAAATTAAAATCAAATAAACTAACAATAATTGCACATTACATCCAATAATACTATTTTCAAGACATTCAAATTAAATCAAAAAAATCCTCCAACAAACTATGTTAATATATATTTTGAAGAGCTCCTTGATCAAAAATTAAAAGTTAAATTTAATAAGTGTAACTTTCTCTTTTCTTAAAAATTCCTTTTGAAAAACTAATTATATTTATATATATATAAAACTTGCACACATTTATTTATAGCATTCCAAAAATATATATATATATATATATATATATATATATATATATATATTTCAGTTATAATTTATCATTTAAACCTCGATGTAATTCAAGATTCCATGAAATTGATTTTTTTAGGCTGCTTTTAATATAAAGCATATGTACACATGGCAATAATTAATTCATCTTATCTTTATTTCTATTCCCATCTTTAAATGTAATATTTGACATTTGTGTCAACTGATAGTCTTCTGGATTAAGGATATACAGAAGAGACAATTGAGCGTAATATATGGGAAATGGGAATATGAAATTCGACGACCAAGGAATAAATTAACAATACCCATGGAAACATGATACTAAAAGATAACCGCTGGAACATAACATAATAGATTTCAGAGGCACCACGTTTAAGATTGTACAATCAATACAATTTTGACATTTTCTAACCCAAACTATTTATATTTATATTTTATTAATTTGTTTACTTTATATTAATAAAATATTATTGTGCAAAACCAATCTTACAATATGAAAAAAAAAAAAAAAAAGAGAATGAATGAGTAGAAAATCATATTCCTAGTTAAAAAATATAAGAGAAATTATTACGTACAATTATATTATTGGTGTTCAAATTTTTATTAAATAATTAAAAAAAGTGATGAAGTAATTATATATGATATAGTTACCATTCCAATGAATAATGGTAATTTTATAAGTAATTTAAACAATAAAAATATAAGTATAAAGTGATCAGTTTTTATTATTATTATTATTAAATTTATTTTGTTTGTGAACTTTAGACTTTATGAAAAATATATTGATTTAATTTTTATTAGTTAAATTTAATTATAATCATGTTAGAAATACATTAAATAAATATAAATATGACATATAATGCAATCCATTTATTATTTTTAGTAAATTATTTTTAATTATAATCATGTTAGATATATATTAAATAAATATAAATATGACATATAATGTAACCCCTTTCGTTAATGTTAGTAAGTTATTAAGGTGATTAGTGAGTTCAATGGTCAAGTAATTTGTTGATGGTTAAAATTGCGCTTGTTTCTAACACCAACAATGGGAAGTTTCAAGAATGTGGGACTTGCAACTTGAAACGACCTCAATATTTTTAAGAAGCCGGTCTCTTCTTTATCTCGAGTGTTGGGAGGAAAGGGATAGGAATTTAAACAGAAACACAAATGTAAAGAAAGAAAATATAACTATGGCAATACGCCTAAATGTAATTCGACCCTTAATCCTAAGCACAGTGAAATTATATGTAAGATTCAATTACATTAAAGAGCGAACAAGGCATGATCAATGTAAAAGATAGAAACAATAGAAACAGAGGCTCCAAGCTTGGACTACTTTTGTAATGACATAGAAAACATCAACAAAGGCAAATAACTCTATCTTCTTATTAATTCTCCAGTCACATAAAAGGCATAGAAACATTCATAGATACATAATCTTTTCAACTAAAGAAAATAGAACAAAGGCAAATGATATTCCTGATCACAACACTAAAAGTCTAAAACTTTTGGCAATAGTCTCTAGCAGAAAATTCTCTCCAATCTTTTGATGATGATTTCTAGTGATCTCTACACCCCTCTTTATATCATTGGATTCACTCCAGATTGTCTACGTGTTCCCTATCTAATGACCCACCTGAACTCTAACTGAACTGGAAGTGTCTAACATAAGATATTTCTTAGATTCTGAAACGTTCTATCTTCCTGCAGTTCATTGGCCGAAACAGATACAGAAGATGCTCCCTTCTATCAAACAAAAGTGGACACTTGCCTGATTTCCCCTATTTTACTTGAAAACCTTCTTATTATTTAGGAAGCACCAAAAAATGACACTTGGTGGCTTTTGCAGCACTTAGTAAAGACACATGCCATGCTCCGCATAACCTACACTCTTACTATGTCTTAGGTTAAAAGTGTTCGGTACTTGACATGTGTCACCATCCACTTCTCCAAAACTTAAACAACTTCTATAGAAAATGGGACCCAAAGCAATTCTTGCCTGAGCAACTTCAAAAAGGGAACAGGGACATGTGGCACTTTTTGCTTATTCTTGACAAAAGACACATGGTGATCTCCACTGCATTTAGCTACCTTTTGAGAAACATGTGAAAGGTGACATGTGTCCATCTCTGCATTGCCCTATCTATACTTTAGAAACAATCAGGCCTCATTTCATACTTACACGGATGGTGACACTTGGTGATTTTCGCTTGCCTCAGAATAAAAACTGGGGACCCACCACAGTCTTTACTTGTCAATGAAAGAAAATGAAGATAATTTGAAGGTTGACACATGGTGGCTTCCACTCTCTTTAGCTAGGGATACGTGGCATCTTCCATTACTTTTAGAAAAGGACATTGAAACCTTTCACTGTTGCCACCGAGCGCCTTCCACTTGATCCTGATACTTAGCTTGTTGAAACCTTTTGCCCAAAAGAGATTTGAAATGTGGATGCCGACATGAAATGCAGATGTCGACACTTGTCATGTTTCGCTAAGTTACTATGAGACGCATGGCACGTCCTGACAAACTTCTAGAAATTATGAAAGGTGCCTCGACTGAAGGCACTTGGCAGCTTCCACTTGATTTTGACATTTATACAAAATTAAGGCAAAAAGAAATTTGAGCCCGCTCTCTAAGTGAAAAACTTCACCATTTCGAACCAAAGTGTTTAAGGACAAAAAATTGGATCGCACAACTGCGAATCAAAATGAAACGTAGAGTATTTTTTACTCTACAGTTATTGGTGACCCCAAGGACTTTTGAGCCTACTCAAAAAAGAATATAAAACTCCCACATGATCAAAATGATAAAAAATCACAGCTTTAGCATGATGTTTGATAGGTGGACCACTCATCATCAGATAACCCCTACTTATTTTGCAATTCATTGAAGGTTAAATCAAGGTTGATAATATCCTTGTGTGAAAATTTTTGCAAAATCTGAACCATAGCCTTCAATTTGAATTCAAGCTGGAAAATAAGAATCAAAATAGCTTCTACTTTATGTACTGATAAATCATCCCTTAAATCTTGAAAAACTACCTGATCATTCTACTTGGCCAATAACAAAGGTTCAATTTCATCCACCATCAGCATAGTGTTGTCATCAGGAAAAGGAGAAGGAAGCCCTAATTGCACTAGGTCTTCAATGTGTTGTTTCATTTCACTAATTCCTTCTTTCATCACATGTTGAAGACAGTCCAAAACTCTCCCAAAAATAGTAGATAGAGTGTCTTCAACTGAAATCTCCACCTTTTCACACAATTTTTGTGTATTTAGTAGGAAGGTAAGAGAAGCCTCTAGCTGAATAATCTCTGATGAAATTCTTTTCCACATTGATTCATAAAGCTCCTTCACCAGATTTAACACTCCTACATTCTTTGGCCTATTGGCCAACTCTAGTGTTAATTTTTTTACTCTTTGTTGCTCAGCTTGAAATTAGGCTTGTATAGCTATGGTATTATTTTGTTCATTCAGTAGCTTCTGTTGCAATTGAGTAACTTGTAGCAGGCTTTCCTCACATTTTCTTGTAATACTACTTTTTCTCACCTTAGGGTCATCACTGCATCTTTTACCTGCGTTAGCCCTACTTTTAAGGAATAATTTTGGGCCTAGATCACCTGGTGAGTCAAAAGAGAAATAGTATCTTTCAACTATTTATTTAGACTCTCTATTTCATTATCTTTTCTATTGATTTATGTGGTCAAACTGCTACAGTTTGCCTTCTCTTTGGCTAGATCAACCTCCATCTTCTATAACTTCCTTGGTATTTTCAAGTATTCTTCAACAACTACAGAAGTGGATTCAGTTAGCAGCTCAATTTTGTCTTCTGGTCTGAATAAGGACATGTCTATGCCCACTGCATTCATTGTGTAGTCTTTTGGTTGCATCCACTCACTTGGCTTGATTATATTTGGCAACAAATGAGTCACCGTCAGTTACTGTTGAATTGGATCAAATTGTGACCTCAGATGTGGTGTAACCAAGGATTTATTATCCTTGATCCTCTTTTTCTCTCTTTGGGCTTCCCTCGCCTTCCTAACAGTGTCTATTTGAGTTTGAAAGTTAGAAGGAGAGGAAATGTGCCCACCCGCAAAAGGATGACCCTATGGCAAACCATATGGAGTAGCCTATTGTTGGCTATGGGCAATCTGAGGAGATAGTTTCTTCGAAATAGAGGGAGAAAAGTGAGGCAATGATAAAGCTTGAGTAGGGATAGATGGGGTAAAGTGAGAAATGGGCACAACAGAGGTGGCAAGGGATGTCATTTAGCCAGAAGGAATCATCATTCCTATTGGAGAAGAGAGAGAGAGAGAAGAAGGAGACACAATACCTACCTGAGGAGCCACCTTGGTACTCTGTAGTTGGTGTTGTGAGGGTTCTTCCCTCTCCTCAAACTCAAGTTGAAACCTCAGTGTTTTCTATTTCCTTTGTGTTTCTTCTTCTGGTTGTGCTTCTTTTTCTCCAACATCTACCACTAGTATTAGGGGTGCTTGTGCAAAATTGGAAACTTCAATGACTGATGCTGATGGGGAAGCTTTTGGTGGTGAAGATACCACACTCTTTTATTTTTCTATGACGCTAAGAGATTGGGGCCAAACTGTTATAGCGACTGAAGCTACAATTTACCTTGGGGCCTGTGATTATTTGTTGGATCATACTTTGGCTTCCGGATTTACACCCTATTTTGGTAAATTTCTTGTGTCAGGGCTAGATACAAGGGACAGATGGCACTCAAATTAGAGTTCTTCCCTTTTCTCATCTGAGTCCACATTCCCAAAAGAGTAAGTTGTTTGACAAATTTCTTGCCTATATTTCCAATAAGATTTTATTTTCTTAGTGTCCCAATCTTTATTCTTTAGCACTCTTCATAAACCAGAAGTCATTCTGATTTTGTAGTCAAAATCTCTCTGCTTAACATAGAAGGTTTCCCATGGTCTGTTTTGTTGAAGAGGCAAATCTGTCAATTCAACATAAAACTCAGGAATATCCTCCCTAAGAATTTTCCTATTTTCCCAAAAGAGGTGGCCATCATGTGTAATTATGAATACAACCCTATTAGTTCTAATCCATGAAGCTAAGAAACCATTTGGGTCATATACCCATTTATCTTTGATTAGAAGGAAACCCAGGAAGGCTAGCTTTCTAAGCAACACAATTTCAGCATCTCTGGCCTCTAATGTCATGTTGTTTGTCACCCATGGGAGGTCATACATTTTCCTCTTCCTCTTCCCAAATCCATATTCATTATCTACTATAGACACCTCCTTGGTGACCTCTAAGAATGCTAACCTAAGAGTCAAAATATTAGGTAGAAACACTAGTTCCCCACAAAAACCATGGACTATAATAATTGTATGGTGGGATCCAAAAAAGAAATCTCAAGGAATTGGGCAATTGGCCATAAGATTTGAAACACTTGGAAATAGTCTACTTATAACTAGTTCTATGCTTAGGTGAAAAAAAGCAAGGGTAACAAATAGTTCTCAGAATTCATATGGATCACTAGTTTTTGACAAAATATGTGTCCATGCAGACATAGGAGTGGGCCTTTGTAGACCTAAACTTGGGTCATACATATTAAGATGCATATGTTGGGAAAAGATGTTAGAGTTATGATACAACATAAGGTGAAACAAATAAGAAGAGTACCTAAAAGCCCCTTTTGATTTGAACTGGGTAAGTTGTTCCACCATGGAATATGCAATCTACTCAAAGAAATCAAGCCGATACTTCTAAGTCTTGTCGACGATTTTCAACTTGAAGAGGATAGCCATTTTTTCTCCATAGATGGTCATACCATCTTTCATTTTGAAAATGAAAGCCATCATAGATAGTGCATCTTATCTAACTTGTGCAAATTGGGCTCTTGCTGCAGGTAGTGTCAGCACAGTAGTATCATAATCACCTAATTGCAATTTGGATCTTAAGAACCTCAACTAAGTATTGATGTTTGCCCATGTTTTCTACATTTTAGCAATGGTGGGAAATGTCGTTGTCTTATCATGATGCAAGGAAAAAATTTCTCTAATAGCCTTTGGTGTAATCTGCACTGTGAATGGACGCTATTGTATGGTTTTTAAGGGTGCATGGAACAAGTCAGTGCATAGTTTAACCAAATCAGGGCATGGATGCACACCTGGGATAATGAATTGTGCCAGTTGAGAAGTCCATATCCTCATTGCAAATATCTCGTATTGTCCCACCTTGGCCCTCTGAAGACACCTTCGATGTGCCCCTTCTCTGAGAATTTTGCTAGTAGTTCTTTAAAGAATTGGATACATGACTCCATCTGCATAATCTTTTATCTTTGTTGGGTCACTTTCTTGACCAACTTCAAGGACTTTGGTCCATGGGTAGGTCTTTAATGGTTGTGCAGGGGCTGAAGCATATGATTTTCTCATAAGAAACTTATCAAGGGATTCATAAATCCAAGCTCCTTGTTGTGAAGACTATGATCTCTCCATCTCTATATATATTCTATGATAACCGGTATGAACTTTTGCAAAATAAAAAGCACTTTTTCTTAAGCAGGTTTATTAGGAATTGAAAATGCAAGTAACAAGAATTTTCTCGTAGATGCAGGAATGTTTGAGAAACTATAAGCTTTAAATCTTGCTATGAGGCATTTATTGACCCATCAAGTCTCAAAATGGCATTAAAATTGAATAACCATTAGCAAATATTACTAAATCTTTATGTAGCAGTGAGTTAGACACGTTGTGCAAGTGGCTGCATAAGGTACTTTGGGGAATTTTAAAGATTTGGGAGATATTAAATGTGTCAAGAATTTTGAAAAAGGCTCTGATCTGTGGCTATGTGTTCAAAGAACACTTATTTAAAAGAAAGTGGGAAAGCAAAATGAGAAAACAAAGCAAATAAGAAAGGGAAACTATCTAACTATAATGCATCAAGAACACAACCTAACTATAATGCTTCAAATAGATTTCATTCATAGGAAAATCTTCAAGTTCACCTTCCAATATTTCTAGCTCAAATAAGTTTTTCTATTTACACACACGAATTTTATAAGGGCCAGTCCATAATGCTTCAAATTTAGTGTGTTGACCCGGCTTGGCGGCTCTTGCATCCCATTTCAAAACAATTGAGCCTGTTTTGAAATGGGGATTTGAAGTCCTTTTATCAAAAAAGTCTTTAATTATTTTATGATGCTGTACCAATGAGTCATGGGCTACATCCCTCTTTTCTTCAACTTCTAAAATTTCCACGAGTCTGACCTGCATGGGGCCATTTTCTTTAATTTCAATCTGTTTGATCATCTGGAGAGCATGAATCTCCAAGCTTAGGGGTATTACAGTAGATTTTCCATATACCAATTTATATGGGGACATTTTGATCACATGTTTAGCCATGATTCTATCATACCACAGTGCTAAATTAAGCAATTTATGCCATTCTTTATGATGATTAGCCCCTATTCTTTTGATGATTCTAATCAGGTTTTTGTTAGTTGATTATGCCAAACCATTACCCTGAGGGTAATAATTGGAGGAAGTTTCTAGAAATATTCCATGCTTTAATGCAAAGTCAGATACTTTAGACCCTAAAAATGCTTTAGCATTATCTAAAATTATGGTGCGAGGAGTCCCAAAGTGAGTAGTGATACTCCCTATAAAATCTAGGATCACATTTTCTATTACTTCTTTAAGTGGCACTACCTCAGTCCATCTGGTGAAATAATCTATGGCAGTTAATATCCATTTGTGACCCATACTAGACATTGGATTTATCATTCCAATGAAGTTAAGACCCCATTGAGCAAAAGGTTCATCCACAATCATAAGACTAAGGGGTACTGCTGTATTGCTTCTCATCCCCACATAATATTGACATGATTGACATTTTTTAACCAACTGATAACAATTTGTAAATAAAGTAGGCAAGAAATAACCTACCTCACTTATCTTTATAGTTGTGGTCTTTGCAGAAAAATGTCCACCTGATACTCCATGATGCATTTCATGTGGTATTTTCTTAGCCTCAGCCTTTTCTACACATCTTAACAATTTGCCATCACAATTTCTTTTGAAAAGAACCTATTTAATTAAAATAAAATGAAATCCTTGTATCATATACTATCTTTTCTTTTTTTAGGGAGTTCTCTTGGGTAAATCCCATATTTCATAAAATGAATCCTACTTGTGACCTAGGATTCCTGATCAACCTCTTATATCCTTAATACAATTTCCTTTTCTTCTTTTGAATTTGTCTCTTCAGGTATCATCTTTTCAAGCTCGTAAGTCATATATTGGCACAAACCCCTGCCTCTGACTAACTTAGTGGGTTTGACCTCTACATCATATTCAAGGATCTTGGTTATCCAGTTAGCTCTTTTTTCATTAATTTCTCCCTCCATGATGTGTTCTTTGACACTTGGGTGAGATACAAGTATCAAAATTTTGCTTCCTGATACCATATGCCTGAATTTCTTGAGTGATTTTACCATACCATATGTTTGTTTCTCTATAAAGTTGTATCTAGTTTCATATTCCCTGAGAGTTCTTGAGAAAAAGGATATTGGGTGTTCTCCCTCTTGTTTATCATCCTTTTGTGTTAAGACAATAACAATACTTAACTCTCCTCCATAGACGTATATTACAAAAGGCTTACGAAAATTTGGGTTTCTAAGTACTGGGGCTATTGAGATAGCCTTATTTACCTCCTCAAAGGCTTATCTTCCTTCTGTAGTCCACCCTAAAATTAGGTCTTTCTTTAACAAGAGTGTCACTAGTCTTACTAAGCCTACAAAATCAGATATGAACCTACTGACAAAATTAATCTTCCCCAAAAAAGACTAAACTACCTTTTTATTTACTGGAAGAGGTAGGTTCATTATAGCTACAACTCTTTCAGGATCTATGGAAACTCCTTTAGATACTATATGTCCCAATAATTTGCCTTGAGGTATAACAAAGATGCATTTCTTGGGATTGAGTGATATTCCAAATTCTTGACATTTCTTAAAAATAGATTCTAAATGATCAAAATGATAAACATTAATTTTTGAAAAAATAATAAGATCATCCAAATAAATTAGGATGATTTTATTTATAAGTTCCTCAAATGCTACATCCATAGCTCTTTGGAAAGTGGCTCCTACATTTGATAGCCAAATGACATCTTAGCATATGTAAATGTTCCCCATTTGGTAGTAAAAGGAGTCTTTTATTAGTCTTCGTCAGCCAACCAAATCTGATTGTATCTAGGAAACCATCTAGCAAAGAAAATCTCTCTGATCCAGCCATAGTTTGTAGAAGTTGTTCCATGGAGGGAAAAGGATAGTGATATTTCAGAGATGCTCTATTTAGATCTCTAAAATCTATACAAAGTCTTATATCTCCATTCTTTTTCCTAACGGGTACTAGAATTAAAACCCAGGTTGAGTGTTTGATTAGAAAAATTATTTTAGACTCTAAAAGTTTTTGCAACTCATCTACCATTAGAGGCTCAATCCTTGGATTCAGTGGCCTCTGTTTCTGTCTGATGGGCTTAGATCCTTTAGTCAGTTCTATTATGTGTTGAATAATTTCTCTTTTGTATCATGAAGGTCTTCATAGCTCTAGGCTATGACTCTATCATATTTTTTGCACAATTCAATTAGTCTTTCCTTTTCTACTTGAGTCGCAGAATTTCCAACTTTTAATTTTTTCCCTTCACTCACCTCAATTTCAGAATAATCTGCTTTGTTTACCTAGAACCTTTTCTTCTCTAGGCTTACATCTTCTAGATCAAATAAGTTTTCTAATGTGATCAAGCCTTTGGAAAGCTTATTAGTCTTCAATTGTATAACTTGACTTCCATATGCTTCTTCAATTTTGGTTTACAATTGATTAGCAAACTCATTTGATTATTTTAAGAATGAGAGTATCTAAGAATCATTTTCAAATACTTGCCAATTCTCATTATTGTCTAGAATAGTTGGCCTCACTATAACTTTTATTGACTCATTGTTAATTAATAGGCTAGTTACTGGATCAAACTGTGAGCCAATCTGGGCCATCCTATTAGCTTTAGAATTTTGAATCCTAGGGACTAATTCAATATTGAAAGATTTAAAATATTCTATTAAGTCCCAAATCCTATGTCTGTAGGATCTCATCCTTACATTTTTGGCTATTGCCTTTTCTCTAATTTGCTTTACTACTAATTTTGAATCTCCTTTTACTATTAGATTCTTTATTCCCTTTTTCTTGGCTAATAGGAGCCCATGTACTAAAGATACATACTCAGCATCATTATTAGTATAAGTAAATTTGAAACGGACAGCCCTTAAATTTTTTTCACCATTTGGAGCAATAAGACAAATTCCTGCTCCAGCACCATTTTTACTTCTAGCCCCATCAAAATTTAAGGTCTAAATTTCTGAATATTTTTCAAATTCTTGAGTAGTTGGTGCCTTTTCCCTTAAAACATTTTGGATTTCATGGTCCTCATCAAAAGTGACATAAGTACCCAGACCAATAGAGTCATAATTCCCATATGGGTCACTATGCATCATAGCTAACAACTAGTTATTTTCTTCTTCTTGATCATGCTCAGTCCAATCCCCTAACTCTTCAACAAAAACCCTTTCTTCCTTATTTAACATAGCATGATCTACCTCTAATTTCAATGTTGGTTCATTGGTGATATGATCCTTTGATAGTGGTTTAGATAGAATTTTCATCTTTGAACCATATTTGGTTCTCAAGATGAGGTGAGACCAATCAAGAGACATATATCCTCCTATTTTGGCTGTAAAGTCTCTGGATAAACATAAACCAAAAATAAGAGGTATATCTATGACTACTACATCTTGATTGACAATTATATTGGGACAAGTATATAATTACAATGGGAGTTGTTTAATTCTCCCTATTTTTTTTACTGTTTTGCCATCTAGCTGCATAACTCCTTTTGTAAGGGGTTCATACTTTATTTTTAAAGCATTAGCTATTTGCTTAGGCATTACTATAGTACTAGATCCTGAATCTATCAATGCATTATGCAAGAGTTTCTTTCCAACTATCAAAGTCAAATAGAAAGGCTCTAGTTTGGATTTCACAAAGGCTATTTTCTTCAAAGGAACTGTGTCCTTGAGTTTTTCTTTATTAGCAAGTCCTTCTTTGGTGCCATTATGCTTAGGCATTGCTTGGCCTTGTAGAGCCTCTTTTAGAAACATATTTTGTTTAAGAATAGCTAGTATGTCCCATATTGATACTTGTGTTGGAGTCCTCTCCAGCTATTCCACCACATTCATTGGTCCCAATGCTTGAGTTATTTGAAAATAAGGATATCTTATTTTTTCTTGAACTTGCGCAAGAATCACTTGGTTCTACACTAGCTGAGGCACTTCTTGTCTGATAGTTGTGTTTGTTTGACCTTGAAATGGAGTATTCTCCATAACTTGACTATTTTCAACTTCAGGCTATTCCATCATTCTTCTCTTTGATCTAGTATAGTAGTCTAATTGCACTACTGGTTTCTTGGAAGCAGAAGCTTCATTCAAGAATACTGATTCTTCATCTTCAACCCATGAAAATATATGATGTTCAAGGGCTATTTATTCTTGTTGTTGTAGAGACATCTCTTGCATCTAATCCATTAGGAGTAAATTTTGCATACTAGGAGACTGATAAGTTTGTGCATCTGAAGTACTGCCAAATTGTCTATCCGTTATTCTTTTCTCTACTACCTTTTATTGTAGATTACTCATGGGACAATCTCTAGGTGTATGAGCATTATTAAAAGGAAAACACTAGGCATTGGTGCTATCTACATAATTATTTTTCCCTTGAATGATTTCTCTATTTGAATTGGGGGGAATAATCTATGAGGGTGTATGGACTGAAACTAATTGGTTTGCTGGTTGAGAGCTATTTTGCCTTTGATGACCCTGATATTGGTTTGGCTGTGATGGAAATTTATTTTTTTGATAGCCTTGATATTGAGGTCTAGGGTAAGGGTTTTCTTGTCTCTTTATGTTAACCATCTCATTACAAAATGTCCTTAAGATATTCTTGATATCATCCATCTCAGATGACTAAGTAGGGACAAGCTCTTTAGCAAGTGGTTGAGGATATTGATACATAGACATAGGTTGGACAATGGATTTAGGGGCTTCTTGAGGTAATGGCAAGGTAATTTATGGAAAGATGGGCATGGGAGGCCTTCGGGGCAACTTTCCAGCATCTATCAAATTATTTTCAGCTCTGACTGCATAGTCATAAGCCTCTGGTAGAGTCTGACCTCCAAGTGACTGAATCATAATAGATATATCTAAATTTAAATCCTTAAGATAAAACACTATAGCCATACCTAGTAATGGTCTAGCTATAGTGGGAATCCTTTCCCAAGTCTTTTGAAATTTGGAATTGAAGTGAGTCATTGCTTCTTGTGGTACCCTTTGGATGGTAATCAATTATTGTAACAAATAAGACTAATCACCTTTTTCTTCAAATCTTTCAAAGAAAAGATCTCTGAGCTGATCCCATGTAGATATGGTATTGGGGGTCAAGGACCAGTACCATTCCAGAGCCTTTCCTTTAAAAGAAGCTACTAATTATCTTATAGCCACATTCTTCTGTGTGACAACATGTATATCATAGACATCAGATACATCTTGAAGATGCTCTTTAGGTGTTTTGAAATCTTGCCCATTGAATTTAGGTAGAGCCTTCAAGGCATTTACTGGGATAGGATCCCAAGTGGCTGGTGGTATTTGGAGAATCAAAGGACTACCAGTGTTCCAACTTGCATAATTCCTTGGGGGTATATGGGCTCCCATATTTACTCTTGGTATTGGTATAAATTGGTTGACTCTTCTTCTTGGACTAGTTACCAAAGGTGGCAAAAGAATACCTAGATTTACAGTAGATTGATATATGGTTATTGGTCCAAAGCTCTGGCTCCTTGTAGCTCTCTGGTTCATACAGTCTTAAAAGAAACTTCAAGATGGTGTCACACTAGGCAAGCCAAAAAATGTTGATGGTTAAAATTGTTCTTGTTTCTAACACCAACAATGGGATGTTTCAAGAATGTGGGACTTGCAACTTGAAATGACCTTCATATTTTTAAGAAGCTGGTCTCTTCTTTATCTCAAGTGTTGGGAAGAAAGGGATAGGAATTTAAATAAAAACACAAATGTAAAGAAAGAAAATATAACTATGGTGATGTGCCTAAATATAATTCAACCCTTAATCGTAAGCATAGTGAAACTAGATGTAAGATTCAATTACATTAAAGAGCGAACAAGGCATGATCAATGTAAAAGATAGAAATAATAGAAACAGAGGCTCATAGCTTAGACTACTTTTGCAATGACACAGAAAACATCAACAAAGGCATAAAACTCTATCTTCTTATTAATTCTCTAGTCACATAAAACACACAAAAATATGCACAGTTACATAAACTTTTGAACTAAATAAAATAAAACAAAGGCAAATGATATTCATTATCACAACTATAAAAGTCTAAAACTCTTGACAATAGTCGCTCACAAAAAATTCTCTCCAATCTTCTGATGATGATTTTTGGTGATCACTGCACCCCTCTTAATAGCAATGGATTCACTCCAAATTATCTGCGTGTTCCCAATTTAACAGCCCAACTGAACTCCAACTAAACTGCAAGTGTCTAACAGAAGATATTTCTTAGATTCTAAAATGTTTTGTCTTCTTGCAATTCATTGGCTAAAATAAATACATAGGACGCTCCCTTCTATCAAATGGAAGAGGACACTTGGCTGATATCTCCTTATTTACTTGAAAACCTTCTTATTATTTAGGAAGCACTAGAAAATGAAACTTGGTGGCTTCTGTAGCACTTACTGAAGACACATGACATGCTCCACATAACCTACACTCTTACTCTATCTTCAGTTAGAAGTGTTCAGTACTTGACATGTGTCACCATCCGCTTCTCCAAAACTTAAACAACTTCTATAGAAAATGGGACCCAAAGCAGTTCTCACTCGAGAAACTTCAAAAAGGGAATAGGGACATGTGGCACTTTTCACTTATTCTTGACAAAGGACATGTGGTGATCTCCGCTGCCTTGAGCTACCTTTTGAGAAACCTGTGGAAGGTGACACGTGTCTGTCTCTACATTGCCCTGTCTATACTATAGAAACAATCGGGCCTCATTTCATACTTACACGGATAATGACACTTGGCAGCTTCTGCTCACCTCAGAACAAAAACCTAGGACCCACCATAGTCTTTACTTATTAATGAAATAAAATGAAGATAATTCAGAGGTTGACACATGGTGGCTTCTGCTCTCTTTAGTTGGGGATACATGGCATCTTCCGTTGGTTTTAGAAAATCACATTGAAACCTTTCGTTGTTGCCACCTGGCACGTTCCACTTGATCCTGATACTTAGCTTGTTGAAACCTTCCACTCAAAAGAGACTTAAAATGTGGATGCTGACATGAAACACGTATGCTGACACTTGTCATGTTCTATTGAGTTACTATGAGATGTGTGGCACGTCCTGACCAACTTCTAGAAATTATGAAAGGTGCCTTAGTCGATGACACTTGACAGCTTCTGCTCAATTTTGACATTTATACAAAATTGAGGCAAAAAGAAATTTGACCCCACTCTCTGAGTCAAAAAATTCACCATCTCGAACCAAAGTGTTCAGGGACAAAAAATTGGATCGCGCAACTGCGAATCAAAATGAAACATAGAGTATTTTTTACTCTACATAATTATTTTATTATAAGGACTTGGGTTTATAGAATACACATTTTTTTAGGTCTATAAAATTGTGGATGTTGTACTGTAAGTTAAAATTTTGATAATTTAACAATTTCAAATATTGATAGTATAATATTGACTATGACCAATTTTAAAATATGTAGCTTAATTTTTTCTATGTTATATGTGTAGAGATAGATTATAAATATGGTTAGATAAAGAATTAGTCATAAAAAATATAGGAAATACATAATAACATAATAATCTAGGCCAACCTACGGGTGTGCAAATCCTAATAAAGATCAACTAAAAGAAAGCAAATACAAATTACCTTCTCAAGAGTTTCCAATCATATAAATGTGGGTCTAAGTGTGTTTTTCCCCTTAATTTGATGCTCAAGTCTTCAAAAATGGTGCAAACCAAGATCCTCCACCATGTCAAGAACACCAACTAAACTAGGCTCATAATATAAAATTCAATGCTATATCTATCAAACGAAGTTATCCTATTGCAAATAAAATATTATCAAATTACAGTCAAATGACTTATAGAGAGAATTATGCAATATATGTTTACACAAATTAAGCTTAAAAATATGAGTGAGAGGCCTCTTATTTATAGATTTTTCAAATTGATCAAGATCAACTATGACCATCCATCTCAAGATCAAAAGTGTCAATAAATTAAACAAATTATTTAAATAAAATTCATAAATATTCTCATAATGATTTGGTAAGAAGGGGCATTAAAGAGGCATGGAATGTCATAATCCTGATATTTGTTGCATTTATGGCTTATAGATGCCACCCCAAAAATTACCTCACTTGATGATGCAATAAATAGGAATCAATTTCTAATAAAGAAATATTCAATAACTTCCATGTAATTATTACTTAGGATCATAATTTTTTTTTACGTAAGTAAGATTAGTCAATTTTAGTGCAATTATTTAGAAATTGGTATATTTCATTAATCAAATTGGTTAAAAAGTCATATTACTGGGTCATAATTTAATTATAGAGGGATTAGAAGGTGATGTTAATTATGTATAGATTGTCATACCATTTATGACATTTTGGACACCAAATAATACATGCATATCTCATGTGCTTTTGAATTTAAAAGAGTTATCTAGAGCACCAAGATATGTTTTCTTTATTTTGACTCGAAATAATTTGATCAAAGTTAATAATCACATAAAATGCATTGCCTCATTTAGAGATGCATTAGTCTAAATAGGCACGTGTATATGATAAGCTCCAACCATTTAATGTATTTAAGTGATTTTTGTCTAAATTGTGCATTTTCACAAATTTTGAATAAGATTGACAATTTTAGCACAATATTGTTAGGAATTGGATGTCTATATTTTTCACCTATTTGTGAAGGTATTTTCAAGACATTCAAGAGAAGTAATGTATTTTTAAATAAAATATTTATCAAGAAGAAATTGGAAGGAAATGACCTATGATGCCCCCTCAAAAGGACATACTAGTATTGAATGAGAAGGATGGACTCTCCAAAAAAGATTAAAAAGTGAGATTAACCCATGGAATAGATTAAATACAGAGAGATAATGTTTACACACATTGATTCCATGAATAATCAATATATAATTAGAGCAAAATGGGCCCAAAAATAGGGGAAATGGGAATTATACTATCCAAAAATATAAGAGACAAATTTTGAACACAACCAAATCTAGGGTGCAAGATGGGCACTTATGGAATGATCTATCCTGACACATGTTAAACACTAAAATATTACCAAAATGAGGTTAAGAGTATGTAGATATTGGAATCAAAAGAAAAAGGATAATGTGATGTCTAAAGAGAGTAAGTAATAATGTGCTCTATTAGATCAGAATATGATCAGGTGATAAACAATTTTGCCCTAGTAGGGCTGATTTAGATCACTGATAAAGAATGGTTTGCCACTATATGGCTGATTTAGATTTATGACTGGTTCAAATGTTGTGCCCCTGTAGGTAAAATTGGAAAGTAAAAACTCAAGGATATAACTTATTACATAGATTAAAGATGATATAACTTATTTTCAATGATCTAATGCCTGAAAAATCCATAAAAAAAAAATGCATATGAGGATGCACAAAGTGATGAGGGAGATGAAAATAATAATGAAGATGGTCAAGCTGACCCAAGATTCATTATGTATCTAAACATTGCCTATAAAGACCAGATGCACCTCAAGCCAATGTAGGTTACCCAAAAGTGGGAGAGAATGGAATGAGGGATGAAGAAAACTAATCAATGTTCAATTATACTTGTGATGTATACCAAGATATGCATGTCTTGCATAGAGTCTGGTGCATGATAAGCCATCAATACCTAGTTTCATTGGTGTTATTGATAACTAATCAACATAGCTGCATCAACATTTAGACTTAGAACCAAAGCACAAAGTTCTTGTTATAGCAAAATAAAATTAGGCATCATAAGTATGAAGAACTTATAATGACATGGCATTTCAATTGCACTGAGCTAGTTCAAATGTGAATGTTTATAACTAAGAATAATGATAAGAATTACCAATATTAGATTTAAAAACATTTAAGTTTAAATAAAAAACAAATTAAAATAAAATAATAAAACATAAATGACTCCAAAATAGAATAAACACGTGAACAATCAAGATTCATGTAGGAACAAGAATGTTGAAAAACAAAGCAAGAACAACTTAATAACATGAGATCAAGATTTGAATAATCAATATCTATGTGGACCATCAAGAAGTGCTTGGAAAAATAAAATAAAAGAACAACATCAAACAAGAAAACAAAAATCTAAGAATAATCAAGATGAAATAACCAAAGGAAAGAAATAAAATGAAGAGACAAGAAAGCATAATAAAACACAAATAAAAATAGAATAAACAAACATATACAAAAACCATGTTAGTACTGTTTAACAAAAAATGTTCAAGATTGTGTTGTAGAGTCATTACTTTCTATCACAAAAAAATAAGAATGAGGAAACAAATTTACTTGTAATTGATAGGGAAACAACACATAATAAATGGGAGAAGAGAAAAAAAGGAAGTGACTAAGTTGACTCCATATGTATAATATAAGTGGACATTGCCTACATAATTCTATAGACACTAGATCTAACATGAAATTTAGGCCAAATGTAGCTCTCCCATGAAGTGGGATAGAATAAAATTGATGATAAAAAAGTCCTTATTAATGTTGTAGAAGAAATGGGAAGGATACAAATAGCCTTGGCAAAATGGTAAACTAGCAGGATAAATGAGAATGGTCTTACAAAATGTCAAGTGCATGGGATAGTTACTTACAAAATGGTTAGAGAATGGAGAACAAAATATATAAAAGAATAAGATAATGCTTTTGTTATTTTATGGAACATTTTCTAATGTTTTTATGTTTTTGGGATGAAATATGTACCAAGGGGAACCAACTACTCAATGAGATGCTCGTCTATGAATAGAAGTTCCAATAATATCTAATACAGACACAATGTCTCATGCTTAAAAATCAATGAGATCAAGGAATTTTTTAAGGAAAAAATTTAGACAAAATATTAGAAAAATAATAGAATAATATGCAGTATGAGATAAAATTTGAATAACCATGTAGCAAGCTAAAACCATACACTATAGTATATGTGTTCACTTGTCTATAAAATAAGCTACATAATATTGTTGCTACTGATTTGATTTATAAACCTAGCATCAATTATGTTAATAATTCCTATGAATCATAATCAAGATCATAATTTATCAAGGGACAAAAAATGTTCAAGTTACAACAACCCAAGACATGAAAAGAATGTGGTTCTGAAAGAAAATGGTCTATAATGAATAGGGTCCACAAGAAGATAGTCCAGGGTGGTGTAAAATATAATTAGAGTGCCAATGGTATAAAACCATTCCTTGTTTATAGTATTTAAAATAATATGGTTCTTAGAAGAATGGTCTAGAATAGGTCAAAATAAATATAGTGCATGAGAGGATGATCTAGTATGTAATGGTAGGATAAAATTATTTCAGGATAAGTTGCCCCCAAATAAAGGGTCTTGTAGAAAATGGTTTGAAGATATCAAGCATATAACCTATTAAGGTACACAATTTTCATGGGCTATGGAAGTTATTAACCTTTTGGAATAGTGAATTTATATCTCCTTGATCCATAGTTTATTGTGATAACATATGGTTCCAACCAATTGGGTTGGAACTTGCCTTTGTTCTTGCATTCAATATTTGTGTTCTTTTGGTTCTTTTTGAAGACCAAATCACCAATATTAAACTCTCAGGGTAGAATACACTTGTTTTATCTTATTTGTAATCTATTTTGACAGGATTACAAGTTTTCTATGATATTCAAATGCTTACCATAGAGATGTTCTAGTTGTTTCATCCTAGAGACTTCATAATCTTTATCATTTTCAAGATGCTCCAAAGATACTCACAATGAATTCAGATCCATCTCAATTGGGATAATAACTTTTGTGACATAAACAAGGGAGTATGGAGTGGCTCCTATGGGGATTCGATGAATGGTTTGATAAACCCAAATGGTAGGAAAGATTTACAAGTGCCAAATACAACCAACATCATTCAAAATCTTTTTTAAAATGGATACAATGGTTTTGTATGATGACTTGGCTTATCTGTTGCCTTGTGGGTTATATGTCATAAATTTATTATCCTTTATTTTTAATTTTACACAAAGTTTTTACATTTATGTTTACAAAAGATCTGCGATTATCAAATATAATGTGATCTAGAATTATATAATGATAGATGATGTGGTAATGAATGAATTTGACTATCTACTTCCTAATAATTTAAATGAGAGGAATGGCCTCAATTGACATAGTAAAATACTCAGTAGTAATTAAAATGTCTTTATGGCCACTTGAAAATGTTGGGTTTATTTTGTCAATGAGATTGAGGCCCCAATTAGAGAATGACCGGCTATAGCGATAAGGAAGGTGCATGTATTAAATTTCTATGTTGTTGACAAGGAACACACTTCCTCACATAATTATAAAAATTTGTCTACATTTTTGGCCAATGTTAGCCTATTATGAGGATATTATTAGCTAAGACCACATTTTTGGTGTGGGCCCCACATGTTCCTTCACTAACCTCTTTAAACGTTACTTTGGATTATCCTGAAGATAAACAATGAAATAGAATTTCACCATAGACTTTATGATAAATCAAGTATCTAAAGAGGGTATAATGGGCTAGACAGTGAAGGAGTAGTTTATGCTGGTTATTAGATATGTCAAGTGGAAAAACATGGTCATCGAAGTAACTATAATAGTCTTGATACTAAGGTAGTTTAGGTTCAGGATTGGGACTAGCAATGGCATATACCCTTTCTAAATCTAGCATAATATGTGCAAGCTGTAGAAGATTTTCAATCAAAAATTGATATTATTTAGCACTACCATAAATTTGTATCATTGACCCAATTATTTCCATTATATAGATAGATATGTTATTGGCCCTTAGTATTTTTTCAAACTATAAAGATTTAAAATGAACATTGAGGTTATCCACAATTTACATGTAATGCAAAAACTTGTCATATCTAGTTTCATATTGATTAGTGTTTTCATTGATGATCAATTGGGAATCACCATAGACCATTAAATGCTAAATATCCCACTATACAACAAGATAAAGTCTTGCAATAAATGCCTCATACTTATCCATCTTATTTGTATAATTAAAATTGATGTGAAATGCCTTGGGAATAAAATCCCCTTGTAGTGTAATCAATAATATGCTAGCTCTAAATCCATGAGAAGTTAAAGAACCATAAAAATATAGCTTCCATTGTTTAGGTTCATGTGGCACTTCCTCCACTATCATGATAGAATCATCTAGAAAGTTTAATATCACTAGTTGAGTGTCTATAATAAGGGTATCTACATGTTGATCAATAATAACCTACCCCTTGATAGCTTTTTGATTTTGATACTCAACACTTAAATTAATTAAAATTATCACCCACTTATCCATATGCTGAATGAGAGTTGCATTGGATAATAAAAATTTAGAGGATCTACCTTAGTGATGATAATTATTTTATTGTTTATCATATAATGTCATAAATTTTAGGAAGCAAACACCATAGCTAAACATGCCTTATCAATAGGTGTATAATTGTGTTCATAAGCCACTACTATATATCTTAAATAATAAAATGCATATTATTTACCTTGATTATCATGTTGGGCCAAAAGTGCCCCTAATGCATGCTCGATTATTGATATGTAAAGGAGTAGTGTTTGTTTAGGTGTTAGCAGTCTCAAAATTGGTAGGTTGGCCAAATATGTTTTAATCTTTGAAAATGCTAACTAATAGTCTTCATCCCATTGAAATGAGAACCCTTTCTTCAAGATATGAGTAAATAGGTGCCACTTATCTATCAGTTAAGAAATGAACTTATGGATGGACTAGATTTTTCCTTACAGGCTTTGAAGCTATTTAAGATTTAAAGGTGGAGTAATTTCAATAATTTCCTTGACCTTAACAGGGTCGACTTCGACCCCTATTTGTGATACAATGAAACCTAGCAATTTCCTTAAAGTGACTTTAAAAACACACTTCTTAAAATTCAGGCATACTTTATATTCACGAATCGTCTAAAATATTATTCATAGAACATCAAGATGTCCAACACATGTTCTTGATTTTTCTAGTATGTCATCAACATAGTCCTAAATAATATCGTGCATAGTTTCATGGAAGATGATAGTCATGGCATGCTGATATGTGGCTCTAGCATTCTTTAAGAAAAATAAAATTACTTGGTAACAAAATGTTCCCCATAGAATGGTGAACATAATCTTGTATTTATATTTTTGGGCTATCTTGATCAAATTATATTCAAAAAATCCATATATAAGGGATAACATATCATACCCAATATTAAAATTGATGATCATGTCGATGTTGGGTAGAGGAAAATCATCTTTTGAGCATGTTTTGTTGATATCTCTAAAATATATATAAAGATGAATGCATTATGGTTTTTTACTGATTAAAACTATGTTTGATATCAATTTAAAATAGTCCAATAGTCTAATGAAGCCTACTCACAATAATTTCTCGAATTTGGCTTTTACCAAAGAGCGATGCATGGATGCATATTCCTCAATTTCTATTTAACAAGTTTGACATATGGATGAAGAATAAGTTGATGCACTACTAAGGGAGGGTCTAAGCCTAGCATGTCTGAGTATGGCCATACAAAAATATCAATGAAATCCATTAAAATGGATATAATGTGTTCACGTGCTGCTTCAATAAGCAAATATTCAAGATAAATTTTTTTGGGATCATCATATGTTCCCAAGTTCACTTCAACTTTGTTAACTATAAGAAGTGCAGATACATCTTCATGACTAGTGGGAAATGTGTGACTGTGATCATCTTATTTTGATACAGTTTCTTTTTATTCCTCCCAAATCTCTAGATAATATGATGAATCTAAATCTTCCATTTCAAGTAATGGCAAGGTAGCAAAAATATCTATAATCTCAAGAGTGAGATGCTCATAATAGCTATAGAGCTAACACTTGATGGAACTTGTACATCCTTTGGGCATAAACAAACTTTCCTATCTAAGAGTGCTTGAAATAGGTTTTCACTCAAGCGCTTGTCTTTTTTTTCTTGATCAATGACATACTCAAAGAGGTTTTCACTTGAAGATATAGATGTTTTATCTTTGTTGTGACCAAAAAAAATTTCTTGCTGTCCAAAGTAAGAAAAAAGTCAAATGATAAATCAAATCCTTGTTTGTGATTGTCAATAAACAATCCATCTCTTAGGCCCATGTATTCTTCAATTGATTCTACTTGAAATTCATCAAGGCATATGCCTAAATTTTATTGGTCACAATCAATGAGTTTTGAGATGGAAAATACATAGGGAACAATGAGGTGTTATGGTCGTAATGATAGTTTAATCAAATAAATCTGGGTCAGCAAGTTCATCAAAAAGGTTTAATGGGATGATATGTCATTGATAGGAGTCTCATCACTAGTTGATTTAGAAAAATCACTATTAAATGTCATGAGGTCACCCTCAAGTGGTATAAATCTATGATCATGATTCAAGTTAGGTAATCCATTTGATAAAGGTTCTAGGATTCCTTGTGCTCCTGGGTCAAGGCCTCCTACTAATAATCAAAGTTATCCATTATCCCATTAGGTATAGGATATTTTGGATTCTGAAAGCAATCAATAATGCCATCAGAATATAACCAATCTCATTTAGTGAAATCCTATTCATCCTATTTTAGAAATGTAGTAGGTACAAATACCATAGGTGGTTTATACTATTATTTCTTCTATTACTAATCAAATTAGGTATTTTTGGTTTACCAAATGTTTTGGGAGAATTCAATAACTTATTAATATGGAAGACATCCTTAAGAATGTACTAGAAAACTCCCACATCTTCATAATAACCTATTTTTCAAGAGTTACAAGAAATGAATCAACTAAAGTGGATGTAAGCTTAGTAGGGATAAAATAATTGGATGGTGGTGGATGTGAAACTATCTCCTTATTATTCTTTGTAATGAATTCAAAACTTGAACAATAGCTATAATTAGGATACTCAGCCTCTAAATGTTTGCAACACTGATAAGGTTGTAGATTGGTAGGAATAGTAACCTCGATCCCATCATGGGAAGCATAAGGCACTGATGCAAAGTAGATGGAATGGATTGTTCTTCATGGATCCAAAGATACCTAGGAAGTATGTTCTAATGCAAGTCAATATCCAAAATATGAAGCAATCTATGCTGGGAAATAGACCCAATAAAGATTGGTAAATAAATAGTACTAGAAGACTCCTTGGTATTGTCATAAACCTTTATATTGATTGTGTCTGGATAAATTTCCTTCACAGTGTAGCCCATTATTTGTGCCAATTTGAGGGACACTATGTTTAGCTCCTAACCATTATCTATAAGAACACATTTTATCTTATAGTTTTCAATGATTACCTCAATATATAGTGGGTTATTATGGCTTGGACCTAGGGTAGACATGTTTTTTTGATCAAATGTGACTTGATGAAATGAAGACAAATTTCCCACTAGTGCTTGCAATTGTTTAGTATTAATATCTTTGGAAATAGTTTATTCTTATAGAATTCTATTCAAAATAGTTATATCAACTTCATATGTATGCAAGAGATCCAAAATGGAAATTTTCATATGGGTTTTACTCAACTGGTCTGATAAACTATAAGATTTTTCAACATTGAGACTAGACAATTAGGCCTTGGATGGCACAATACTCAGCTATGGATTCAAAGGCACAATGTTCACATTGGTTTTAATGCAAGAAGAGGGTAAAAGTCCCTGAAGTGTAACTCATGAGCGTCTAGTTTTTATTGCATAATGTAGAGGTGGAAAGAAGCCATTATAATTATAAGATGAAGGTGAAGGGTCATGGAGGGTGACTCATGGGTATCTATTTGCATTAAATAAATTTCAAGTTGATAGGGAACCATTATAATTAGAGGAAGGGTGTTGTCCAGAAATAGTAACTTGTGTAAACAAAGGCATTATATAATTCTACGAACTTGATTTTGTGTTACTAAAGGGATAGGGTGTTGACCCTATAATAATGGCTCTAGTACTATGAGGAATATTAGATGATTCATGGGATTTAATATGAACAATGGTAATTTGAGTTGTATAAATGCATCCCATGGTATTGTTATAGTCATAAGGA
>JARHVA010004396.1:0-235000 GCA_037957365.1 Torreya grandis
AGCAAAAGGGGGATATTTTCACATGTGTGAGTCTACTTGATGGTGAAATAACATTCTAGACTCATAGAGGGGATAATTTTAAATCATAAGACTGTTTGACTAAAGCAATATAATGACCATTAGCATTATTAAATATGTTATTGATGATTTATTGGAATTTTGAGGTCAAGTTTTGTCATTTTTAGACCAAAAACTTTATTTTAGACAACATACATATAGCCTCAAAATAAGAATTGCTAATGAATATCACAATAGTACCTTAGAGCTTCCTAAAAGGATTTAATTTGGATTCTATGTATCTTCACCACTTTTCAAAGCTTATATCCCACCATACCTTTTGTATATTATATATAATAGAAAATCTCACAGTGAGTAATTTGTTACCCAACCATCTTCATTAAAACACTTTAGATCATAAGACCACTTCAATCCTTTTTCAAAGACATCCAAAGATACTCCAACACCATAAGGACACTTAACACAATTTAAAAAAAATACATGTCAATGACAAGACATTGAGACCCATTCCATTCATATGATAGTCAATGACATCATGATGAATAATCACATCACCTAAGGACCTATGACAACTAGGAGATATGGTTATCACAAGAAGACTACATGACACCTCTAGGAGTGTTGAATGACTTCATGAAGAAATTTAATAGACATAATCATGAAGGAAAGAACCATGTATAGGATTAAGTGGGTTACATGAAATTTTTTTTGGTTATAAGGGTTTGAATTTGTATTAAGAAGCCAAATTTCCAACATTTTTGGTGACCACAGGGGTTAACTAGCCTGATGGTCAAGAAAACCCACTTATTTTCAGAGATTAGCACCTATGACACCTCTAGGACTTTAATAAACTAACATGAATCAAATAGAAACAACTAAATAAATGAAATCTATACATAAGAAACACACCTAACCTAAGGAAAAAAATAAGATAAGATAATAAAATAATAATGTAACAGACTACTTTTGTTGACCACTCATTGAAACAAGACAACAAACACTAAATCAACTAACCTGAGATAAAATTCTTTCCTCTAAGATCAAATTGAAAAATTGTTTGATCACTATGGCACTTTGAGGTCTAGTTTGCATGTCTTTATTTGATTCCAACCAAGAATTCCTCATTATGTGAGGAATCCCACTTGTAGACAGGGCATTGGCATGATCATGGCCTCTTGGACAAATAACTAGACCTTATTTCTCTACTCCTAGGTGAATGAGTTGGCTATATGAGTCCAACACCCAATCATACTCATTCCATATCTATCTACCTTGCATGATTAGCTTCATCTCTACCTTAGTTATAATCTACTCTTGATCTATCATGTCTTGGTTAGTTCTTTCACTCTATTGTACTACTATAGTAAACACTTCATCATTTCTTCTATCATGTTGGGCCTACTCTTCTTGTGGATAACACTTGACAGGGTCAGTATCCAATTGGTCTTCAATATGTTCTATAGGGAGTGTGATTCCTTGAAGGGTCTGATATTCATTACAAATTCTCATATATTGCTACCAAAGGTCATCATTATCACCTTGAAATTTCATGTAATACTAATAATAATACTTCAAACTCTCATCAGCCATTCAGGTCTCATGCCTATCAATAAACTCATCTTGGTGGTCAATAATTGGTCCTGCATCTTTAATGAACCTAAAAGCTTCTTAAACACGGACCTTTTCTTGGATGTATGAAGACTTTATAAGGCTACCTCATTACCTTGTAGTTATTTTAAGTTGAATATATGCCTTACTCTCACACTCATTACGACTATCATGACAAAGAGAGGTTCTCATGTCATCAACAAGCTCTTGGGAACCATCTTCTTCTTGTCAAATTTAGGTGTCTTCTTCTTACAACTTATCTTGTACCCAAGAAACCTATTAGAGTCCATCCTCTTTTTCATTTTGAAAGACTAATTCATACCTATCCTTGGAAAGGGGTGTCTAAATGATGATTTCCTCTTGTTGCTCACTCAAGTCACTCTCATACTCTGTCACTACAATTGGATCTCCTTTACTTGTATCACAAAGGAGAGGCTCCTTCTCAAGGAATGGTATGGTGGACCCTTAAAAAAACTCAAGAAGTTGAGTCAAATCCAAAAGTTTTATACATGCTTTATAATATTCATTGAGCTACTCACCTTTGAAAACCACCACTTCCTCTCTCTATTACCCATTACCTTGAATAGACTTCCATGAGGGGGAGATATTGAAATCTTGAGGATGGAGGGGTGGGGCACGAGTGTTTTCCATTTTTTTTACTTCAACATCTTATATTATACTTGACTAGTCTCCTCCTCCCCTTGACTCATTTTTTTCCAAGTTATAAACTTAGATGTAGGAACTTATTTTGCATTTGTTACAACTTTGGGCATGAATGGAGGAACTTAATGATAGGATGGGATTAGTTTTATAGCTACCACTAATTGATACAGGAGTTATTTTGTAAGTTTAACTTGTTTAGTAAGGTGATCCTCAAAATTAAGCACCATCTAATGGGAGGTCTCTTCATATTCATCAGAAAGTGAGTGACCTTGAAAAGTCTGCTATGAATCATGGAAATTAACCTTCTCAAGACACACCTCTCCCTCCCTTCAAACTCTATCTTAGACATGCCTCCAAGTAATAAAAGTTGGCAAGGCTTGTAAGGAATTTTAAGGGATTTGACAAATATTTATTTGACACTCTTAAGGGGAAAAGGGAAGTTAAATGGAGGACTAATGTGGGATGAAAGAGGAGATGCACTAATGATAATGGTGAACTTGTTATCCCTCATATACTACTAATTTATCCTCAATATTGGAAACTATACCCACTATATCCATCATGTCAGTTCTAACCTTTGAATGACCTTGTCTTATGAAAAATTCCAACTCTTATTTGTCTTTATGCAATGAATTATTCATGTTCTTAATATCATGACTAGGGATTTTTTGGCCTTCCCCTCTCAAGGTGTCAATGCTCACCATGTGTTTTCATATCCCATTAAGGTATTTTTGAGGCTTGATATGGATTGTTTTGGGATATGAGTAGGCTGATCAAGAATGTCATGAGGTTTCCATAGCTAATTAGATTGATAAACATGTTTCCAAGGAGGTGAATGAGATCATGATGGGGGTTAAAGTGGTGTCTTTGATATTCAAAAGTATTATAGGATTGATGAGTGATATCATATTGTTGACAAGGGTGAATGTAGGGATGATAAGTTTTGTAATTAGACTGATATGAGTCATAGGGATGTTGATAAGTAAGTGTAGAATAGAAATCCACCCCATATGTAGTCATAGCTCACCATAATGTACATGAATAATAATGAAATATGAACAAGAATTACACTTACCATGGGATTATGACCTTGTGATGACCCTCATCAGGAATTTTTGATAGTAACTAGACATGTGAGTACTTGAAACTACTTGTGATGGCCAAGATGCTACTGTTAAAACTCTAATGCTTGAATCTAGTCCCATCAAGCATGCCAAAATTTTTAGTAACCCAAGTTACACCATGTGAAGGAGAGTGTTCAATTCTACTTCAAAATTGGACTAACATGGGAATGGCATAAAGGTTATAGGTTACTTATAGTTAGATCAAACCTATATATTATGGGGCTAGATCTCGTGATGCATCTATTTATCTTAGTTCACCAATACCTATTACTATTGGGGTGAAAAGGGATATAAATTGCATAAAATAAACCTACTCTAATAAGTGGTGATGCACTAATACAATCATTCATCCACTCAATTTGGAATTCAACAAACACTAGTAAGCAATACAAGTGACTAAATCTTATGACTCTAAGGACTCCTATGCAAAAATGTTTCATATAAATGTTTCACTAAGTGGTCAAAACATGAGGGTAATGATGGAAGGCCTAGATCAAGTCATTAACCAATAAAATCTCCACTCTAAGCTCAGTAACTTAAAATTAAAACACTATATGTTATATGCATAAGATCATATACTATAAAATAGGTGAGATTAAGACCTGCCAAGGGAGGAAAACTACCACATGTTCAAATCAAACTAATATAACACACTAAAACTATATCAAAGAGTAAATAAAAAATCATTTGTATTATCTTAAAAGGTTATAAATTTCCAATATAGGTAGAGTCTCCTCATGCCCAAGAGAGGGTTTTCAAAAATAGGCCTTCCAAACTCAATAAATAGAAGAACGTGGAGAGAATAAGTGGGAGAGTGGAGTATAAGTGAGAGGAAAAGGCCATCAATTACCATAATACATTAATTACTTTAGTTATAAAATAGTTACACAATCCTCCATATGACTCTCCATGCTTGATGTTCTTTAATGACCCTTTAGACATTGAGGTGGGGTAGTGGAGGATGTGGTTGACTTGTTCAACCTATATTAAATCATGATATAACCTTATTTGGTAAAAAAAACTCATGTTTTTTTATAGCTATAATAATAATTGGGTGTAATTAGGTCATTATAAAGTATACAATAGCCTATCCTCCTTTTGAGCATATGACCAAGTCAAGAAACTAACCTTTTACTCCATTATGACCATGGAATGTGCATTGATTACCACTTAAGGATCAATTACATGGTCTAATATATTGTGTTGAATCACTTCATCATCCCTTCATTCCAACTTCCATTCCTCTTGGTTGACCAAGTAGGTCTATTAGGCCTATTAGGTCTAATTTCTTGGTGTTTGTGCTTGAGTGGCCATGGAAAACCTATATGAGACCCTAAAAACCTATGTATAATTATGTTTTACACATGAAACTATGACCCATATCATGTCATTAGCCTTATTGAGTAGTTCACACTTGTAAACTTGCCAAACTAGGTGACTAGGTCACCTTCTCTCTCATATCCACATACTTTCTATTTGGAGGAAGCTTATAGAGGCATTTATAGGAATAGTTTTGAGCATATAATGACTTGATAAGATTAAAAAAAGTGTCAAATATTCCCTTCAAATGATTGACATCTTTCAAAATATTTTTATACCCTGCAAATATGTCAAATCATTGAAAAAGTACACTTTTTGACAATTTCATAAAGTGTCTATATGGACCAATACTATTTTCATAATCTCCTCTAAGTTTTATAGATGTTTTAGGTGTTTTTAGGGTCATTCAAGAGTGTTAGGTTTCCAAAATATCCATTTTTATCAGGTCTTATCTATAGTATGGTTTAAGTAGGGTTTTGAAGGTCCACCATATTTATGATGGTTCATAAAGTATGAACCTCCAAGATAAAACTTATTTTTATGTATATTAATTCCATTTAACCCTTAAAATCTCCTTAATATCTTAAGTTCCCATGAAAAGGTTGTGTTAAAATATGAACATAAATTGGTATGTTTGTAGTCTTCTACAGGAAATGTGGACATGTCTGTAGTCTCAAAAAAAATTTATAATATTGATCCCATAAAATCAACTCTCTCAGCCATTAATTTCAAGTAAATAAAGTTTCATAACTCATTTTAAGATCATTTTCTTCAAGTCCCTTTGTGATGAAAGATTCAAAAATTTGAATAGGCAACTCAAGCTAGATGCCTGCACTGTATAATTTAAGGTGGACCTTAAGACTAGTTTGATCCATTATTTGCATTTAAAATACTTTAAATATCCTTTATAATATCTAAATAATCATCTCTTACCTTATAAAATTCCTAATTCTACTTGGATAATGTTTGGGTATGATTCAATGTGATGTGGGGTTTAAGGCCTAGTTATGGCCTTTAGGTCTAATGGCCTAGACTGAGCATTCAGAGGTATAAGTGACTTGTAGGTGGATTAAGGGGACAAAAAAAATAATAAAATCTTATTTCCCACCTAATTCCAACATTTTACTCTATTTTAACTACTCAAACCCTACTTTGTTTTCATTCTTTTATGACTACACCTATAGGTTTCTCTACTAGTTTGAGTGTTTGGGGAAGATAGATGTTTGAATAGTTATTTATATTTTCATGGTAGGGTTTATGGAGCTTAAAATATTTTAAAATTTTCTTAGGGTATACAATATCCCTAGGTCCAATATTTTTCATTATTTGTATTCTTACATACTCCATACAGTCAAGCTTAGGGTTTGTTGGTAGTCAAGTCTACATTACCCTTAGGTCTAAGTGCAGTGCCTTTTCTAATCATATGAGACTCTCAATATGTTTTTATCATTTTATGACCATAATTATATATTATATGGGATTTTAAACCTCATTAAATCACCAAAATATATAGGTGACCTCAAACTAGGTAGGAAATTATCTATACTAGTTTTAGGCCTAATGGCCTTATAATTCATTATGCCTCCTTATTGTTATAAGTATAATTTAAATTGGGTAATTTTTTAATACCATATGAAAAAATATAATATTTTTTTTTTTAATTTTGAGATAACCCTAAACTTTTTATAGGCCTTTAACTAACATACACATGTGCGTCTTAGGTCTATCTTGTATTGCTAGCCCTCAAGGGCATCTGACTTGAAATCTAAATATTATCAAATATAGATAATATATAAAGACACTTACCATCACATATTATTTCACCAAAACCCCCTTATGAATTAATATTCCTATCTTGTTCTCAAACCTCCAAATAGATCACCTAGTCCCATCATTGACTGCTAACTGACTGAGGTATGTCTAAGACAAAATAATGAATGTTTTCATTGATTGTCTAATCTTTAGGATAACATGAATATATTAATAAAATTATAATTATCATTTTTACCAAATTTATAGAGTCTAATCACACATGTAGAGGCTTCAAAACCATAAACTCCACCAAGACTGGCTATATGCATTGACTATGACTATAAGCTTCTTAGGTTTTAATAGGTTCAAGATGTATTATGATCATTTAATATTTTTAATAAGGTATGAGTGACTAATAAGGTGTTAATTAATTTTATAAACCATCTTCAAATCGACCTCATTCCCTCAAACATACCCACAATCATTATCTTCCTTCAATCAAAATAAGATATTTTAAGAACAAGCATATTTTATCTTACTCTTTCACTATGTTTTTTATGTTTAAAGATTATGTTATTCTCATAGAAATTACAATAGTCCTTGAATTTTATTAAATTTCTCAAAAAATTTAAAACATCTCTTAATGTTCTTGTTAACACCTCAAAATATTTAACTTTACCCATTATATATATTACAATACCTATAGGTATCTTGAAACTATTGATTGTGTCTTGGGATTAAACCACCTAAACTTATTCAATGGATTTTAACTTGCTTATATTTCCTAAAATATTCAAACATCTCTTCATGTTTCATATATCACAATTTCACCTCCAATCTAATGCGCAAGACTGAGTTTTGATTCACTTAGCTACATATCTCTATTAGGTTGGCTATAGATACACACTGGTTGTCTCCTTTGGGTCTAGGACCTTATCACTACATACTTGAACTTTTTTATACTATCTATTGACTCATAATTTTATATTCATACAAACTTTGTCTTCCATTTGAAACAAACTTGTTCATTCTCTAAAAAGTCTATAGGTTACAATTGGGGTATTGATTGTGAGTCATTATTCATGATTGACTATAGGTTATATCTCCTTGGTCTATAATGAGGAAATTTTTTACTTTGATTAAAACATTAAAAACCATGCTTATTATCCCTTACAAACCCAATACATATAAAACTTACTTGTATAGGCAGTGTGACTATGTTCTAACATATGACTATAGGTGAATGTTTAGGTCACTTGTACAGATAGAGGTAAAATTTAGATGCTAAAAGACCTTGAGAAGGTAATTAAAATGAATTATTATGCTTTAGTACCTAATGAGAGTGTAGAATCCATATACCTTTTTATCTCCTCAAATATTATCAAATATTGTAGATAGACTAACTGTACTTTTACCTTGGTTGTAGGTGAATATTTAATCCTTTAACAAGGTTTATGGATTTATAACTCATGATGATACCTAAAAAACTTGAAATATACCAAAATATTTGATTCATGATGTGAATGTGGATAAAGAGTGATGATACATGTGTGGTGATAATGGAGTATATATAGAGACTGAGAATAGAGTGATAAGCTTACAACAATGGTTGAGTGGTAGTGATAAAGCTATGGAAATGGAATGAAACATGGAGGAATGAAAAGACTCATGAATCCACATTTAATATAGTCTAAAATAATCCTAAACTATCATATGCATGTGTCTTAACAAAGATATATCATTTTGTATTATCTCAAAGAAGTATACATTGTGAAAAAAGAAACCTAGGTTTTTCCAAATTACCTTAACATATGTTAAGTTACCTTAACATCTAATAAATGAGATTATGAGGGTGTTAAGGATAGATTTATAATTGACAATATTTGAAAATTTGATGAATATTGAGAAACTTGAAATAAGAACACTTTCCATGAATTAAACATTGCATATAATATCTTACTATGTCTTGACAAACCTGAATCCACCATGACCTATACAACCATTTAAACTTGCCTATAGACTATAAATTTGGAATTTTAGGTGTTTTATCCCTATAACCTCACACATGTATATCAAATTTATAATTAATTCATGAAAGGTCTCTTCAAGGCCTAGAGAATCAAGAAGAATAATTAGTTTAACCAAAACAATAAGAAACTCAACAAAACCATATTGCTTCTCTTGCCTTGTGAAGATGTGAATGGTGACCAGACTCCTTAAATTATTAAAATTTATTCATAAAGTTGGGAAGACTAAACTAACAACCAATACCCATGATTGGAAGGTTATAAGGTCTTATTTCTCTAGCAAATATCTTAAATCCTCTTCCTCTCTCTCTTGTACAAACTAAACACAAAATTGAAGTTATCTTGATGTCTGCTAATGAATTGAGTAGGGAAAACACATTTATTTTTGGATTATCAGGCCCTCAAAAATTATAATCTCTTCACCATGTGCCTATAATAAATCCTCATTACATTTCCATGACTTATCCTGAGAAAATCTATACAATACAGATCTATACCACAAGAAAAGGTTGTTGAATCCTACAAATTATCCTTCATTCCCTCATGTTTTAGTTCCAAACCATAAATTTAGGGAAATAGGAGGGAAAATTTGGGTGAAAATAAATCCTAAAATAAGTATCATGTTTTATATAGAAAAAGGGGGATATTTTCACATGTGCGAGTCTACTTTATAGCAAAATAACATTCTAGACTCGTAGAGGGGATGATTTATAAGAATAAAACATTTTGAATATAGCAATATAATGACCATGAGGGTTATTAAAAATTTATTAACTCTTTAGTGTCATTTTTAGGTCAATTTTTTTCATTTTAAGACCAAAAAATTTCTTTTAGACAATATACATATAGCCTCAAAAGAATAATTTCTAATGAATATCACAAGATTACCTTATACATTCCTAAAAGGCTTTAATATATATTTTATGTATATTCACCACCTTTCAAAGCTTATATCCCACCATACCTTGCACATACTGAATATACTAGAAAATATCATGGTGAGTAATATGTTACCATCTTTAACCATCTTCATTAAGGCACTTTAGATTATAAGATCACTTCTATATTTTGTCAAAGACACCCAAACATACTCCAATACAATGAGTACACTTAGGAAAATTTAAAATAGATACATGACAATGACAAGACATTGAGACCCATTCTCATCATGTAACACTCAATGACATCATGATGATCAAGCACCTCACATAAGGACCTAGGACAAGTAGGAGATATGGTGATCACAAGTAGACTCTATGAAACCTCTAGGAGTGTTGAATGAATTCAAGAATTAATTTAGGAGACTATTAAAATTTTTGCCTCATAGTATTAATGTCAATCCCTAACATTAAAAGCTTTTAGTGACCAACACGTTATCCTGCATATGATGATTCCCATCATAGTCATGTAACCTTTGGTCTTACTAAGAGTCTTTGAATATTGTTAAGAGTGTCATGATGTACCATTTTTTTATGATTTAATACTTGTTTCATAAGTGTCTTGAGTATTTTGGGTGATGTTTTAAGTTTCATAGTGATATTGGAATAAGAGAGATGATTCTTAAGAAGTCATGAAAAGTCTAGATGAGTGATTTAGCCTATTTGAAGATTTTAAGGATCTTTTGCTAATATGATGGTTTTTTAAAAATGTTAGAGGTAATAAAATTAGGGTCATAGTGTGTTATAGTCCTTGTCTATGACATACTCACCTAAGCCACTTAACACCTCCATCACCCCTTCTAAACCATTAAATACCTCTCAAGACACTATATATGAGCCTATTTTACCTTGTAAATTTTTAAAAAGGGTAAGTATTTCAATGTATTGTATTTAAAGGGGGTATTTATGAGGATTTATCCATGCCACATTGTTACCCCTATGTGTTTCATGCCACTAAAACCCCTCTTGAGACCCATTTACACCTTCCCACTAATCAAATGGGCCCCGCATGCCTAATTATGGCTATTCTACTTCCTCCTTGCATTTTATCCTATTTTATAAGGTTTTTTAACTTGTGATTCCACCCATTTGTCCCTAAAGTGGTGGTTCAAAGTTTGAAAATTTGAATAAAATACATGAAAACACACTTTTTGGGGAGTTTTTTGCACTTATATGAAACTATATAGACTATACCATATAAAGGAGGATTAGAGTCTAAATTTGGAGTCATGCCAGGTGCTTTAGACAAGTTTCATGATTAATGGATGTAAAATAGGCTCAAAACCTATCCTTCACTTCACCCACCTTCCTTTGTAGACCTAGATAGCTCTTCAAGTTTATGCTTGTACCTTACAAAGAGAATGGGGGCTCAATATCATAACCAAGGAAAGTAAACTCAAGAATATTTAACCTATGGGATTTTTTTTGGGATTGGTCTCATAATATTTATGAACATTCTTAAAAAATGTAATGAATTTTTATGCCATCCTTGTCTGTACAGGGTAGGTTTAACAGAATGGTTTTCATGGATTATGGGTTTGTTTGGTCAAACTAATGAGTGATATAGTTTTATTAAGTCCTAAAGTACATTATGATGGAATTATTTGTACTTGAATAACACATGTGATCTTAAATAACCAAAACTAACACAGTCTAGAATCTGTAGGAAAGTTTGGGTATTGAACAAAGGTTGAATGTCTATTAAAAATTATGGAATGAATTGATCAGTTTATAGGGTGTTTCATGTTTCAACATACCTCTTTTCTTATGTTGGAGTTCCAATGGCCTCTCATTAGTTAAAATGTGTCTTCAATGAAGGTTTCATATGCATTCAAGGTTCAATATATAGAAACATTATGTGTTACTCATGGTACCATCAAAACCTCCAAAGCACAGTCCAAGAACATGGAAAGAGATGTTAAATTGATAATGGACCATCACCATACCTTTATGAACAAGTTTATTGACCCATATGATATAACCACTCATATTTTCTCCCAAACTCACCTTATCAATTGTAAGAGAAGTTAAGATTTTTAGTAGATATTAAGGATCTTTGGAGTTCTGAGGTTACATGTTTTTACTGAATATATCATTTTTTGCCTCTAAAATTACCATGATTGTAAATGTATATGTTTTATGGTCATCAACTTCCATGATATTTGTATTGTTATGTTTCTCATGTTTCATTCCATGTCTATTCCATACCTCTATCTTTTCACATTATTTTCATTTCCATCTTATTGTATTATCACCATGTCTTAATGTTCCCACCTCCTTATCACCCACTCCCATCTTCTTCCACCCATCCACCCTTCACCCAAGATTAAACTATGTTAATGGACCTATATTAAAATTTTAACCATCAAGAGACACAAATTTAAGGAGATATACCCATGTAGGTCATATACCCTTCTAATAATGGCAAAAGTTCACCTACAATCATCTTAATTGGCCTAGGCTTGACGTATGAATAAAGTTGAGTAAAAGTTATGGATGATAGGACTGTGAGGTTTAGTATGGAAAGTTAATTATATTATTAATGATAAACTAGGATCAAAACACATAAATGGGAAATATTATCTCTTTAAATTTGATTCTAATATCAAACAAGCACTTACAACCATAAGTGGGCTTGAATAGTAGGGTAAAGTTGAGTTTGAACACTAAGTTGGTAGAAGAATAAGCTTGGTGTGAATACTTTTAATGAAATTGGAGTGTAAATGAATTCAAGATACTAATAATATATATATATATATATATATATATATATATATATATATATATATATATATATATATCATTCCCCTACATAGCATCACATAGAAAGAGTTGAAGTATAAGATACTCAAAGAAAAACAAACCAATATAAAAAAAATATTTGTCAAGTAGATAAGAAATATGTTAAAGATAAATAATAACCTTACCAAATTAATCTCATCTAAATAAGTGTTAGAGTGAGAATTCACATTCATTCATATAGTTAAGTTTGATTTGGAGTGTTTTGTTATAATCATTGGATTATTTTATTTTTGTACACAAATAGTATTTTATTGTGTATTTATTTAGACAATAAACCTATAATATGATTGATCAAAACCATCAAATGGTTATTTTGAAACCAATTAATTATCCTCTTTAGCAGTCTTACATTATTTTTCAACATGTCAAATCCAATACTTGTGGGGATACAGTAAACACTAAAGGGATACCAAAGGATCCTACAACCCCATTATGGTTAGATCAAAGGTTCGTGGTAACATGATATGAGGTATAAGGGGTAACATATATCCTTCCATCCCATGATGATGTGTCTCAATGCTTGTGGGGTGGTGGTAAGTGGTGAAAGATGTTATATAACCATCCAAAACCTCCCATAGTCCCATGATAGATCTAAATAGGTCTTATGGTGATGTGGTAAATAATTAAATGCTAAAATTACCATATCACTAACCCATAGTGCATATGCCTATGATTAAAGTGCATGCCTAGCCATTAGATTGGATTAAATCAATGGTTTGTGTTTGAAAGACTTGAATCCTAAGATTTGTTGATTTCATGGCATGAATTAGAGTAATGGTGAAAAGACTAACTCTATAGCAGAATAAAATTTGGAATTTATTTGTATTTCATCATTCAAGAAAATTTAGTGGTGATTTTAGATCGTGAATTCAAGCTCTATGTGTGCACTTTATCCATATTCTAATTGTGTAAGTCTACCTCATAAATCTTCTCGTAAAATTTGGTATTTATTTTGTGATTTGTTTTCAACTAGTTTTGTAGAACAAGTGACTATCAAAACCTTAGTTCATAAAAGCATCAAACTATGACACCTAAGAAATTTGAGTCTACAAGTAAGAGCACTGAACCCACTATTCCCAAGAAACAATCCCTTTGATAGTCACTATTGGACATTTTTCCAAATTTATTGACAAAGGGGATAAGAAACTATTCAAGGATGTAGTATAGGGGTGTTGAGATGCTAAAGTCCCTATCTTAGGATGGAACCTTTTTTGGTATTTTTTTGAAAAGTGAGATGGATAGGGACCAATTGTAAAGCCATGGAATTTTAATGTAGCTAATTTTATGGTGTCAAATGTATTAATTGATGTGGATTTGATTAGGATATTGGTACAACACTATCATCTAACCAACAAAACTATCAAGTTGTCAAATGGGTCACCATTAGTGGCTATGGATAGAAATGCAATCATTGATTACTTCATGCTCAACAAGTAAGCCCTCACAAAATTTGACTTGAAGAAGAGTGAACAAGAATATACCAATCTAATAAATACACATAGGAGTGATGATTTTCTCATTTACATGATGAAAGGGGCCAATAATATAAGATGTTTAATCCAAACCACTATAGTTAAACCTTTTCCAATTGATGACTTTGTTGTGTATTTCAAAAGGACATGTTTTTATTTATGTCAAGTGCTAGGAATTGATGCCCAAGATATAATTCTATTTAGCATGATGATGATGGCTATGAGAATACAAACCTAGAGGTTAATGTTGAGTATGATTTTGCATCATTTATTGAGAAGAAATTACATGATAGATTTTTGTGAATAAGGGAGAACAAGACACCTATGGAGTTCAAATATTATTATTTGTTGTGTCATTTAATTTTGTATTAGAATAAAAGGATTTGGCCTAGTAAGATGGACTTGATCATGATTGATCAAAATATACAATGATTACCTACATACTATTGGTGTTACAAATGGGACACTCATTGTCAAAAATCTAAGTATGTTGTGTTCCATGATAATTTCTCAGACATAATAATGAATTCCCTTGGTAGCCTTTTTCCTAGATTAACCAAAGAGGTTAGAAAAATGTTGAGGCCTCTTGCTCATATTCTAGAATAGGGTCACAAACATAAATTTTATAATTACTATTTATTTCCTAACAATACTATAATAAGAGTACATGGGTGTACTCAACCATCCCATGTGTTGCCAAATAGATTTTTTTCTTCTTGAATTCATGTGGTAGATTATATAGATGGAGAAAGATGTGATGAAAAAACAAAATAAGGGAACATTACTTCCAAATTCCACTACTTTTTGAATGTTACATTTGTGTCAATACCTTAGAGGAGTTACAAACCTATTTAAAGGCTAAATATTCTTTGAAATCAAGGACAAAAAGGGTTTGTGATCTAGAAGGTCACATGGAATTTTTTAGACAAGTCATCCTTACTAGGATAGGGATATCCCATCAAATCAATTTTTATGAGGATGTGATAAAAAAATTATGTCACTTTTCAAGAGGTATATAATAAGAAAATAAAATGGGAAATTTTGAAGAAGATTGAGGATGACAAAAGAAAACAAAACCCTAATTTTTCAAGATTTTTTTGTTGAAGATAAGGACTCTTTGAAAATAATATATTTGATAATTGATAGTTTTTAAAAATTATATGGAAAGTTTAAGAAGCAAACTACAAATGATACCAACCTCCCTATAAAAAATACAATAGGATTTAGGATTCAAAAACTTGGTTTAGATGCAATGTTAGTGCAAGATCTATCTATTCCTGATTCACCACCTGCCAAAAGGCAAAACACTGATTATGTTTCTCCATTGGTTCCATATGAAATGAATAAAGGATTTGGTGACTCTAAAGAGGTGGCAATTATTTTTAGGTATATTATAGAGGAAGATGAATTTTATCAACCCCTTATTGGTCAATAAATAGAAGCACACAAACTAGAAGCAAGAATGGATGAACAAGCATAAGGTGAGCCTAAAACTATAAGAAGATGTAAGGGTTTTGGCTTTTATGAGGTTCATCAAGGATGAGGATTTCATCAATACCCTATAATTTAAATATTTTTAGCTCAAACTAAATATTAATGAATTTAAATAAAATGTGGAAATAAATAAAATGGGTGCTGATGAATCTTAGCATGATCAAATTATGACACAAACTTTCAAAGATTTGAAAATTAATGAAATAAATTTTATCCCTAATGAGGATAGAGAAATGTTTTTAAAGTTTAATATTATAATCATACCTATCCTTGAATTGAAGAAAATGTTTTTTGGACCAAGTGAGAAATCAGGATGACCCCATGATGGTTTTTGAGTTTGATTATAAGGATGGTGTCAGTGGTTATAGTTCTAACCCAAAGATAGAGACTCTAGAAATATGGGCCACATGGAAGAACACCAACTAGCCAATATTTATTGATCTATTCTAGGAGTTGAGGGGAAAAACTATGGTGAAAATATTTTAGGATACATCAGTGCTTGAAACTACCACCCTTACTATGTACTCTATAATGTTCACACAAGCTATTGTCAAGAAAATGGAACAAAGATTGTTTGACTATGAAAAGATCAAATTGAGATGAATGATGAAGTGAATAGGATTTAATTGGAAAATTTCAAACTAAATTAGCATTTTAAGGGTGTTGATTTTCAAAGCCAAGCAATTATACCATACCAAGCCCCTGTGCCACATATAACTAGTGATAATATGGTCCCAGTTGATTAGTTGAATGAATTGAAGTTGAAGTTGGAGAATGACATTGAATATTTGAAAAATAAAAATGAGAAGACAAAGGATGAGGCCAAATTGAAAATCCTTAAGGTGTTTGAGAATATTTTGGAATATAGAGTAAAATTGGTTGTTGACAAGTTGGGAGATGTGCATTAATGATATTCTTCCTTGTCTTAGGCCATTGATCAGTTGAAGGTCAATATTTATATTTTAGATCCAATATAAAAGAAATGGAAACCTATAAACCATACATTACTAACCTTATATAAAGCTCTATAAAGAGATATAGGTGCTATAGCTTCACTCAAGCCAATAATAAGATAGTGAAAATGATCTTGGATGAATTTAAATATGTGAATGGTGAGAGCTAGAAAATGTAGGCAAAGATTGATTTTTTTTCTACCTTTAAACACCATTTTCTTCCTTCCATTTTGATATATGATTAAAAAATAAAAGGTTTTGATGCATGTAAAAGTGAATATGGTCAAACAATTTGTTAAGTCATTGATTTCTTGAAAAAATATTAAAACATAAATATTCTCAATTTCAATGTCATTTTGGATAGAGTAATTGCTCTATATTTTGGATATATAAAGTTCATCATTGATTTCAAAGTGATACTAGACAAAAGATGGAAATATAACCAAGACAACCTGATCCAAATCCAAGAATATAATTGGCCTAATTATTTCAGTGTACCAATCAAAGAATCAATATTTGACAATTGAAGAATAAATATGCCATGTATGTAGAGGAGAAATGAGCATCAATTTGGTGTCAACATGGCACCAAAAAATATTGGATGTCCTCTTATTTTATTTGTTTCTATTTTTTATGCTTTCTAATATGTATTCAAAATATATTTGGCAATCCTTTTAATACTTGTCAAAAAGTATATGTTTTAATAGATCATATTAAGGGGTGGGTATATGAAAAGTCATTTTTTGGAATGTGAAAGGTCTAAAGCTTACAACTTTGTTCACCCCTATAAGAAGGAAACCAAGACCTTGGGAAACCTATCTAGGAATTTGATTTTGGAAAAAAATATTGTAAGGCCTGCTCTTCAAAGATTTATCAATAAAATCAAAACACATTTATCTAGTGCCATATATCTAGTTCTCAATTGCATTTTGACTATTCATGTTATAATTTATCTGGTTGTCTCTCATTTTTGTTTCTCTTTATTATTTGAATTAAGATATCAAGTATATGTTTAGTTATTCAAAACACATTTGTTTTTTTTGGGTGATTTATCTAATTGGTTTTCCTTAAGTAGGGATTAAATTCCATTGAATAGATCACTATAACTTGGAGGATTCAATTTGGATAATTAAGAAGAACTAGGTAATAATAATATTTCATGTCTATGTCAATCATAGACAATCCCATGCCAAGTAATTTGAGTTGTGGATAGATAAAAAGCACAAATATTTCTATAAATAGACTCCATTACCCAATTATTAAGAAAGGCACTGATCAATTCTTTTCCAAAATAATTTCCTTGTATCATATTCAAAAATTCAAATTTTAATTTTTTGTTATATAGGAGTAGGAGTAATAGTATAATAGAACATTTAAAAAAACTAATTCAAATAATATTCTAGTTTGGATTAGGGTGAATTGGATTATTCAATTGAAAAAATTACATAAATCCCTTAATCTGATCTGAAGTCACCAATAAAATTTGAGGAGTAATTAATCATTGGTGAATACAAGGTAACACCCACCTAGGCAAAGTAGAGCCTAAAGTGTAGAGAATCCTAACCACTTGGGTTTATTCTATTAGTTGGCCAAATTGGTTTCATAAACTAATCATAAAGCTTGGCATCCTTTTAAGGTTTTTCATACTATAAATTTGAGAACAAATAGAAGGCTTTGGAAATTTTAAGAAATACAACTTGCATATATCCATGTGATCCCCATGCATTTATCAATATGGGTGAGTTATTAATATCTTTAGACCCCAGTGTAGCCTTAGATTCTTTTAAGACAACAAAGTATCTTATGAAGAAGAGTAGAGAAGAAGTAACCATTGCATTTTCAAACAACATTGGGTTTCTTCATGTTCAGTGTGATGAACTAGAGTTGGCTCAACAAACTTTTATGGAGGCATTTTGAGGAATTTGGGTTGAATTCATAAATAAAGTCACCAGTGCCAATTTTATAATTTTTTCTATGTGCTTTAAGGATATGGAATTCTTCTAATAACTAGAATAAGGTGGTGTTTCACTTGAGTTACAAGTTAAATTACTATATGCTCCAAAATTCATAGAGGAAAGTAATGAAAAAATAATCCCCTAAATCCTAGACTACTTGTATGGTTTTGGTAATCAGTTGCCTATGTAACTACTATAAGTTGCCAATCATAAAGCTATAGATTTTTTGTTTAATGTAATGAGGGTTTCAAATTACCTATGAAATCACTACAAAGGGTGTCCCTAAATTTGACTTCACTATAGAGGGCCTCGCCATCTTCATATTCTTTACACCAAACTCTCAAATCCTCACCTACCTTTTTAGAAATCTCCAGGTCCTATCCAAATAAGATTTATCACCCATGTAAGTAGTTATTTTAACCCAAAACACCTCAATTCCATGCTAGTTACCAAATAATGAAACAAGGAAATATTTAATGAATAATGAAATGTGTACAGTACACTCTTAGCATAAATATTTCTTTTTAAATTTTGTCTAACTTGTATTTGGGTAACTATTTAGTCATTTTTATTTGTATTACAAAATATTTTTTTAGTCAATGACCAAATTAGTCATTTATTTACTAATTTATATCCAAGTAACAAAAATTTAGTAGAATTTATATATTTTTAGTTGTTGTGACTAAATGTTTTAGTCATGTAGTCATTTATTTGCCAAATTCTACTAATGTTGTTTACAATTTATAAAGTGAGCGAAAGTATTTTTGGGAAGATCACTAGTCTAAAACTCTTAGACTAAATCATTTACTAAATATTCCAAACTAGTAATATAATGAGTTTTAAGTTGGTTGTACCAATCTAAAGCATCACCCATGAGGGTTTCAGCTAAGAGATTGGTAATGGCAAATATGTTCAATTTAACCAAATCTTTATTAAGATTTTAGAATATTTTAAAATGAAGGGTAAGATAAGTTGATCCATTATAATAAATGGTAGGTGTGATACCTCTTATATCAATATTAATAATTTGAGTGGTAAGAGGTTCATTTTGAATATTCTTAATTGTCTTGTTAACCAAAGGAGGTTGAGGGATGACATTACCATGGGAATCTCAAAGAGGAGGTGGATAATATTTTGATTTTGTGTACCCCAAGAATTGGTTGAGGATGAGTTTGAAGATGAAGAAGGTGATTTTGCATTCTCATCATTTTATTTGTAATATGAGCTTGAAAAGTATTCATTTTATTAAGTTTTTGTAACAAGAGTTGGTGGGTTTGATTAGCATTATTTTAAGCATTATAATTTGTATTATTGTCTTGGGTACCACTGTTGGTGTTAATAAGAACTTGAGAGGAATTATTAAAATATAAGGTAGTAGTGGCAAAATTTTCTTATGTAGTAAAAGATGGAATAGTGAAGGGATGAGAAGAGGAAGCAATAGAAGCATGATTACCTTGGGTAGCAAATGATGTACTAGTGGAAGTATTAAGGAGAGTGTATCTTAGGAGAGTTTTAGTAGATTTAAAACCTATGATGGTAGTAGATATACTAGATATAGAAGTAGAAGAAGTTAAAGAAGAAGAGGTCATGTTATGAAAAGGGGTGATAATAGAGGAAAGAGGATGAGAATAGAATAAATTAGTATCCCCAAATCCATTTGAGAATGTGGGAGAAGGTGAATGAGGATTTTCAACTTTACCACTAATCATGAGATGTTAAATCGTAAAAGGATCCTTTCCTCTATGTTGAGGAAGTTCAAAGATGAAGAACAGAATTTCAAGGATATACTCTGGTTTGGGTTGATCTTCAAGGGATAAGAGATGATTATGTTGTGAAGAGGAATGAGGAGGGATACCATAGTTCATTATACAAATGGATATATGAACATTACTCTCATCCAAGATAGGATCCCTAATCTACTTATGGGAGACCCTATGAGGGTTGGTAAAACTCATCGTGTCTATTGAATTCAACTCAATATTATCTATAAATAAAAAGTTCATAATGAAGGAGAATGTCTAAATAAGGTGAGAGATATGTAAAAATAGGGAGATAAGAAGTGAGATTAAACTTATAGAGTTGATTGGGTCAACTTATCATAGTAGACATGGCCTAAAATTATATAGAGTCAATTAGGTTGACCTAACATAATATATAAAGGATAAAAAAGTGTACAAGGTCGATTAGGTCAACTTAACATAGTAGAAAAGGAAAAAATCATAGTCTTTAATAAAATGTGTTGGCATAAATTATTATGTATTGAGACAAGAATAATTTTTAAAGTAATTAATAAATTTAGAAATGAAAGGAAAAACATAATCAATTGGATCAATGAAGCTAATCCATTTGAGGCACATAGCACAAAACCTTGTATCAATGTTGGCTAATGTAATTTTTTTCAATACAACATATAATTGAGCAAAGATCAAGAAATAAACTTTAAAATTAAAATCTAACTAAATGGTCAACCTAAATGTTATTATATTATTAGAGTATATTTTTAGATGTGATAAGAATTTGGCTATAAGCAAAGAACTATAAAGTAATATAAGGATGGTTTTAGGATGTTTGGGCTGAAATGGATTTGTATTAGCAATGGTACTAGCTTGGTATTGGGGCCTACACCCTCATGTCACACATTACAATGATAATGGTTTCAGGTGCTTAGCCAAAATATACCATAAACCATGTATCTATACTTGGCCAAAAAACCAAGTCAACTTCCCCCTTGGTGATGAAATACAAGTAGGTTAGCCTTGGGTAGACAATTGTTAAAATGTATTTTAGGATTTTGTGATTTGGTAGTGTGTACATATAAGATAAAATAGCGAAACTAAATAGTGTATTGAAAACCACCTAATTAGACTATGTGATCTATTCTAAGCATGCAAGCAATAAGAAATGAATGTGTGAGCTAATTACTAGCATATAATGGTCAATTCCAACTTTGAAACATAATGTAATGCTGATTTAGTCAATAGTGATTTCAAAGAATATAAAATAGGTTTGACATTGTCGCCCATTTAATATTGAAGAAAAAAGTATGAACGTGAACTATGTCGATAGAGTCAACATAGCTTTCCAAACTGCACATATAAAATAGAACTACGTCAATAGGGTTGACCTAGTTGATTATACAGGGGTAGTTTTAAAGACTATAAAATGTGAAAAACAAAACTATAATAAATGCTATAAATGATAAAGAAGGATATAAAATAACCTTGGTGGGTTAGAAAATGTAGATAAATGAGAATGTTTTTGAAGAACCTTGATTTTTACTTACAAATTCTACTAAATATGTCAATTGGGTTGACCAATCTTTGTAAAAATTATTGCCGATAGCTTGAAAACTTATAATGTCAATTGGGTTGACCTAGTAGTCTAAATCTGATGCCTAAAAATGTATAGGGTTGATTGGGTCAACCTAGTAATATGAATTGGAAGTCTAAAAAACCTATACAAATATAACATAGTCATTTTGATTTGAATTTATGTTAAACTTGCACACATAAGTTAGTACTATGTTGATATAGTCAACCTAGCATCACAAATATATTAAAAATAAAATGATAAAAAAGTGAAAAAAAACTTGCAAGGGTTAGATTCATGTCAGGTTCACTAGATTGTATGAAATCATAAATGCATCATGTCTATAAATCAATCCTAACTCAAATAAGATAGATCATAACATACACTTCCAATTGGGGATACATTTATTAAGTGGGAGCATGACCAATATGGGGATTCACTAGACCTGATTAGGGGATATATTACCATAATACACCATGATAGGGAGAGTTACAAATCATTTATTCTAACACAATCACACAATAACCCTAAAGGGGTTTTGACTTTTGATATTTCACCTAAACTAATATAAAGTAAATTAAATCTAATCTAGTGTTCATCAAATCTTGTGGCACAAAGTGTGGATTAAAAATTATAAAATTAAACATTCATAGAATACATATACTTGTGTCAATGTATATAGAATCCTAATACATTGAATATAAGTACAAATGCACATCTATCTACTCTTACAAAGGAGAAACAAATTTAGGAATACTTACCTTTGAAGATAAAACACTGACCCTCAATATTTATCTTGGCTAAGGTGTTTTGAAAGAGGTTTTTGTGGTATGTAATGATGAAAAATAAAAATCAAATATAAGCTACAAAACCTATAAATTCATCTAAAAGACTTCTCCACATGACAAGATATGTATCTCTAAAGAAAGTATAGAACCCTGATCTTTGTTTCTCGAGTAGAATGGTCAATAAACAGATGTTCATTTTCTCTTACTTATTATTTTCATAATAAATTATGGAAATGAACTTGTATATATGTGTATTTTACCCTTGAACCTTCTTAAAACCTTGGCCAATAGGGTCAATCCAGTTGACTTATCACAATTTTGAATAATTATTCACTAGGTCACTAGCTAGGTCAGCCAAAGGCCAAACTAATTCCTATGTGAAATTGGAAAGGGTAAAATAGATAATAAAAATCTTAGGGATACTAGTTTTATGAAACAAGTGTGTAGATAACAAGTGGAAAAGGGACAATAATCCTATGAAGCACCAATGGTCTGCCCACCCCTTTCTTTGTGCACCCTTTAAGGCATGCGCTTAGAGATATTGAGACTTGATGGGTTCCTATAAGATATAAAGTGTCAAAATTTGATAAAATTTTGAAAATATTATGTATATACATATAATTCCCAATATATAGGTTAAACCATGCCCTCCAAGACTATTCTCTTGACAAAATGAATATGTGTGATCTTTGTGACATAAACTATCATAGTAAAATAAATTATAAACTCTTTCTTATCATTAAGAATAAACTAAAAAAAAGTAACCAACCTAGGGAAGATCTCAATAATATCTCATAAATATAAGGGAATAATTTTTATTAAAATCATAACCCAAATCACTTTTTTCCTAAAGATCTTTCTAATCCATGCATGATGTCATGGGATAGTTTAACACCTCTACAATAGTGGTGAAAACTAGCTTGGTCTCCATAAAAATAGATAATGCAACATACTTGTGTATCACTATAGAATTAAAAATCATAGATTACTAAATATAATTATCCATGGGTACCTCAACCAATATTTAACTATCAAAAGATATCCTCACCTCAACAAGCCTTGTTTCCTACTCTTATCAACCAACCCGAACATAGTAAACAATAAAACTAACCACAATTACCTACTAACATATTACAAACCCTAATAATAGATAGGTTACCCCTACTATAGTATAAAAAATATATAACCATAGGTTAAAATGCCATAAAGTGTGATATTTTTCAATTACTTTCATAAAAAACATTGAACAATATTTCTTCACCAACTATCATAGAGATCACCAATGAAAAAGAACAAAACCTTTCTAGTGAGGAAATCAAGGACAAAGAAAATGTTTAAGACAAGGAAAAACTCAAGATACATATTATCATTTTGTTCCATCAACAATATCATCTATTGAGAGACTTAAGGAGACAACACACAAAGGAGAATCTAACTTGTTTCAAGAAGTAAAAAATACTAAGCATTGAGATACCATTTCTATAATCCATAAGAGATATCCTCTAACTCAATAGAATCATCAAGGGTCTATGTTTTAAAATTATATTAAGAAGACAATATTCCATGACCATATAATAAGATGGAAAGTTTATTTAAGTTGGTTTTATTCACACCAATTAATCTTATGAGGTATCATCTAATGTTTTAGAATTAGTGAAATAATATTCCCTCCACGGCACAAGTTGTAGGGTATTGAATTATGTAAACAACTTGTTGGTGGAATAGTGATGAGAATATAAATTATTTACCTTAGATGATTCATATATAATTTGATTATAAACCTACCTGATATGGTTTAATTTATGGTGAATCTAACCTAAAATGGGTAGGATAAAAAGAAAAATCCAAAGAGAAGAAGGGTAGAGTAGAATACAAGGTTGGTTAATCAAATTTAGATGAAACCATTCTAAAATAGATTTTACACTATGGGTTGGACAAGTAGTCACATACCTAATTCTTACTTCAAGTTATTATTAGCACAAAAATTGGTCAAACATAGTTCTGATTCTAATATAACTAGACATGACAAACTTTTAATAATCATAATCAGAGGTTGTTTCTTTTTTAAGACTAAAATAACACATCAACAAAGGTTTATTATTATTATTATTATTAAACAAAAATCATTCCAATTAGCTACTAAAAAATATGAATAACTACATAAAATAAAAAATATACACAACCCAAATACTAAAATACTAGAATAATGGAATTCTTCATTGAATCACAAGTCTGGAGAATAATAAAAGATTGCAGATCTAGACAAACTTGTAAAAAAATCCATATAATTTCTTATTTATCTTGATATCCAAAACAATTCTCTTGCATTTGGAATTGGGAGGATATAAATATATATAGCTTTGGAAGGTGTTGCTTTATCCTCCAATAAATGTTTATTTTTACAATTTTAATTATAAAACTCATGCAAAGTATGCATTTGTACGATATAAATAAGATAGTAACCCAAATTTGCATAATTGTAATATAAATATGTATATTCTTAAAAATAGAATGTAGATTTGAGCCCATTTTTAAATAGATTTACATGCAAACATATATATTTATAATTAAATATGGTTCCATATTTGCACTACCTAAAGGAGGAGAAGGTTTCATGCTTAATATAGTAACTGAATTATTTTTAAGCCTGACATGTGGAAAACTAGTTGAAGTAGCAATAAATAGTGACACAGACATGGTTGTTACTTAAGAAGAACTAATGGGAATAGTATAAGTATGCATTATTGTATAAAATACCATATAATGTTTATTTATTAAAGGTGAGCTCTATATGGTAGAAGAAAATTTCTCAATTGACTTAGTATATTCATATAAGTTATATGTGGTGCCAAACTCATCATTGATAATACTAAAATTGAGTATAGTCTCCTTGAATAATCATGAAATCTCATCGATTAGTATCTTTTTATCAATTTAAGAAGCTATAAATCTAGACCTAAGGGCTTCTACCTTGGTCACTTTGTCTTTATCAAAAATAATCAATTGTAAAATTTATTTGCTAGATTGATACACAATGACTTCAATGTCAACTTTGAAGATTTCTATAACTGCCTAAAGTAATACCTCAAAATTGGGCCTCTTCACCATTTTACATATAAGAATTATCACATTGGTGACTCTCATAGCTCTTAGAATAATTATGGTCGCTCTTTATTTATTTTTAAATTTTTCTACCAAATATTTTACCTATTAGTTCCAATTATAGGCATTATCTCACCTAGGGATCACATAATTTAGATACCATATAGCCACTTAGGTATTCATGAGATTTAGGTGATTGTAGTAAATACTTATGGAACAAGATACCAAGACTTTGTTCTTATTTTCCAATTATTTAAGTTGGTTCCAAAAATTTAATACCTTTTCTCCATTGAGTCTAAGATTCACCCCTAGAAGTTATTATAGTGTTTAGGATGTCATATAACTTATTTTTCAAGCTCTAAAAATTGTTTATTATCTCTATTGGGGATTAAATTATTTAGATCTATAATAGAATTTTTTGTGATTTTTCTTAGATTCTATATATTTATTTTATAGCCTCCACTATTGTATCCACAAAATAGCAAAAAGCCTTATGCAGATTCATCAAGTTTGTTGTGGTTCTTTTTCTACTTTTTCCAAAGGAAATAAATCTCCCTTTATTTTGATATTACTTCTCCTCTCCTATCTACTTATTTATTTTCTTGACCCTATATATAGTGCCACTTTTCTTGTCAAATGTGTACTTATTATTGATAATTATGTAAATTATAGGCTCATCTTATCCTTATTATTTTCCTAGGACTCCTTAAATTATGTAGGGACAATGGTTTATCCTTTCTCCTCAGGATAATTAGTCTATGTAGAGGTGGTGGGTGGAAAAAATCCTAGAGGGTGAATTGAATCACTTATTTGAATTACAATTTTAATAGGTGATTGAATTAGCATATTTGATCTTGAGATGTCCCTCTCAGGTGTAGTCTCCACCACATACCAAGTTTTCCCTTGAGTCTTTAAAAGTTTCATTATGGATGACTTAGGTTGGGTAGATTGAGATATGGTTACATCCAGCTAGGTATAGGGTGTAGGTGGTTATTGGGGATTAAAAATAGACATAGACACCAAGTCTTCAAAATGAACCTTCTAGGATTTGACCATTATGGAGGTAGTGGTTTAAAGAATTGAAGAATAAAAAGAATCAGAGGTTTATGGACCAATTTTCTCAGTATGATCATGGAAATATAATGAATTAATTTTTTATCAATACTATTTTAATGACTCAAATAGAGAAATATATGGAACATCTAAACCATTGGATAAAACATTGACCATGTGCATATCTATAGTTATAATGGAAGAAGCGATGGAAAATATACCTCATTAAATGTTTGGATTTCTTAATCATTAAGAATATATTTGTTATACCTAGTATTTGGTGTCTCTAATAGCATCAAGGATATTATAGTAGTATATTTAGGGGAAGACATTGGATTTGTAGGTGCTAGAGTAAGAGCTTATTTGAACAAAAATTTAGCATCTAACTCAAATGTCTTATCTTTCTCCAATAAATTAGTGGATGTTAAATCATTATTTTCTTATTCCACTTCTCCCTTGGCTTTTGCAGTTATTATATTATTATTTTTTTGGCTCTTCACCTTATCTTAATATTTTAGGGTATCTAGACTTAGTTTCTTTCTCCTCATATGTTTCTTTAGAAATTTGTATTTCTTCTTCAAGTTATATATCTTCTCCAGACACCCATTCTTCTTTAGTTAGACATTCTCCTTCTTCATCACTATAAAACACTTAGATGGGATCCATTTATTTTAATTTTGATTTATGTTTCTCATGTTCCTCCTATTATTCTTCATATAGTATGGGTCATGTATTAAATGGACCTTCAATATATATTTCTTTTAGTTTCAAATTTTGAGGAGATATAAGAATAGTCCTGGATTTTCTATTGTAAGTCACTCTGGATGGTTGAGTAGGAATAAGGCCCTAACCTAAAATGGATGGGATGGGAGATGAATGGGATTCATAATATGGAGGTTATGTGGGAATGTAAAAATATATAGGGGATGAGGGAAATTAAACTATAGATGTAATAGTAACAAAATAACTTTGAAAGGATACAAGAAGACTTACTAGTTGAACTATGGTTAATGGGGGAAAGGGTGTTAGAGAAATTTCTACTACTTGTCCACATACATGAGGTGAAGTCCTTGTAGTTTCTATGGTAAATTACACTTTAGCTATTATTTGATGGTTTAGAAGTACCTTAATAATTTTCTTCCTAATATGAAGATTCATCTCCCCTTGAGAGGAAACTTCCTTTCATAAACCAACTTCTACTTATTGTGGAGAGGAAGGATGATCATGCTCTAGTGTTAATTGAACTTAGGATCAGGGCCATTGATGGCTTCAAATTATCTACCTCCTCTATATTTTATTTTCCCATTCTTTAGTGATTAAAGGATCATATTATATTTTTTGGGCTATTGTACTTGGCATATTATGTTGATTCATGGAGATATAGACTTATAAAACATCCACAACATTGATGAAAATTTGATCATGTTCAAAGATATTATGAACATAGGGAATGTGGACTCCATTATTTATAACTCCATTTAGGTATTTCCTCATTATGTTATTAGTATTCCAATCATGATAATGTGATAGATTTAAACCATAGTGGGCCTTGATCTTACTAACTAAATTGAGGTGCATCCTTAATGAGTATTGTATTTAGATAATGCTTAGATGGGTATTATGATATTACCCTTGGTTCTTGTCCTTTAGATACTCATATGCATTGTTGTATATCTAAAACAATATCTCCTTCTCTAGTACTTTTTTAGGGAAAAAATGAGGTAAATTTAGAGGATGGGCTCTCATTCCCTCTATCTTGATTATGGTGCAATCAATATAATACCAATAGTATCCCATTTTTTAAATGATTCATATTATGCTGTCATAGATATTGGGCATGGAGTTCCCATAAATGGCTTAGAAAACTAACAAGTATATCTCTTCTACAATTTTATTTATGTCACTCCTAAATTTGTAAACATATAATATGGAAAATTCATCATAGACCCTATTGGTCACATATTTTATAGATGACTCTCAGGGTTGTCTATAGGCTATGTGCACTATACCCACAATTACGTTTACTACATAAGACAACATGTAAAAAATTTCATCACATATCTTTTCATCAACTTTAAACATATATGCCCAGAGCCTGAGACTAATAACCTCACCAGTGCCATAATTTTATCAGAAGTCAAAATTATGTCTATAAAGGTCACTCATGCCTCATATACATAAATCATGCTATAAAGTCATAAAACCTATTTAAAAAGGCAATATTATCCTAGTACTTGATTGGAATTTGGTTATGGGAATTAAGGAAAAAACTCCTCAAATATTCAAATTTTCACCTTTTTTGAAACACTACTTGAGGTTACCTTCAACTATGTTATGGTCCAACCAAGAATTGGTTGTGACTTGGTTATAAGTTATTTAAGGAGTTAGTATGTGAAAATACATTTTAAAGGCCTCTATATAAATAAAGGATACCATATTCTTATGAAGCCTAAAGTGAAATTAATCTCTGATAATAATGTTATTAATAAATAAATCATGAAGTCTATGCATTACATTACCTAATATTTTACCAACACATGTGAAACCCCATTATTTTGACTAGTAATAGATCACATATGTATACTTTCTTATATCCATACAATTAATCTCAGGATAAATATGGTTTGATGTTGTATATCTCATCCCAGAGAATAGATTAATGATGGAATAATAATACTCCTATATTAAATATTATGTCTAAGTATTCAGTTCCTCTTTTGATATAATATTGAGATGGAGGATGGTTAGTTACTTGGATGAGGAAGCCATTGTTATACTATAAAATTTAGGGTGAGTTGACTAGATTAATTCAAAAATTTGGTTAGTAAGAAAATTATGGATTTTGATAAATTGGTGGCTCAAATTTGTATTTTAAAGCTTGTTTATTAATGGAAAAGTTATTTTATGCTCTTAAGATTTTCCCTATATCTCTTAACTATTGAGAATTGAATGCCCAATTCATTTGAACTTAATAAAATAACGAACTTTATCTATATTTCTTATTTTGATTTAAACTCTACAAGTAAACTTTGGTGGTGTATTTTTCCATGTGACAACTTTTCATTCACAATGAATGAGTAGACATACTCTTATCCAAGTGTCCATTTCCCATATATTAGCATTTATCTAGTTGTAAAATCTTTCATTTGCATTCTAGATATGCATATCCTACATTATGACACTTTTTTTGATCTCGACTACCCAGGGGTCTTTATATTTTACAATTCTACATTACATACTCAATGAGTATGAATTAATGATATTTTTCCACTTTGTATGATCTCAGGGCTCAAGGAATCTTCAAAATTTAAAATGTGTACTTATTCCAATAGGAACTACATGCACAAGATGATACCATATGGATAAATATTAGGTCTCTAGAGTTATTTTAATTTAATATTATAATTTTGAATGATAAGCTTTGGGCTTCAAATAAGATGACACGTAGATGGATCTTATCTCTCTAGAGACTTTTGTATTTTAATATTATACCTTTCTCTTAACAAGACTCAATGGTCTTGAGATGGAAACACATGGATGGTCTTAGGGATTTAATATAAATTAAACACTATAAATGTACCTTCAATAGATAGGTTTTGAATTGAGAATATCATGCCACCTCGATGACTCTCATTAACCCTAAGAATTAAAATTTTTGTGTTTTATCAAAGTAATAGGTCCTTAGTGAATGATATTATTCCACATATCATGATCTCAACTACTCTCTAATTATAAACTTTTAATTATTGAACCTACCTCGACCTTTCAATATTTGGTTCAATGGGATTGTGCCATGTAGAGCAATTCTCAAGGCTCTAGGAATTTAGAAGACTTATAAATTTTGTGAAGACCAACTAAGTCTTGAGTTAACAATATTTTTATATGAGGACACTCATGCTAACATGAGGAACTATAAACTTTTGAAATTTTAAATATGTAAGTGAATGATATTCTTCCACATGGAAAGATATAAGGAATCTATATTCTCAAAGAGAATTAAAATATTTATATTAAATAACCTTAATCAACTATAAGTAAAAAAAAATTGCCAAAAGATATCATGATCTATAAAAATCAATGAATATATAAATCCCATGAACAAGATGCTTCACATAAAATATTAAATACACTACAAAAAAAATTTAGTCATGTTATTCCATTAAATCAAAACCCAACTTTGAATGATCATTAAAAATAAAATAAAATATCAAATATGGTAAAATAAATCATAGATTATGCCCAAAATCTAATTTTATTTCTTTTGGAACTCTACAAAGCAAATAAGAATTTTAAAACAACCTTAGGATTACATATATTAAATCAATATTAGAATTCCTAAGGTTGACATGGACCATGAATGAAGATCTCTAGCAATAATGGGTTCTTATTTAAAATTTGCAAATTTAGTGTGTTGGGGTAAAATAAATAATGACTAGATGGGGATATACCCCTGAGTATTTGAGAACCAAAATCTTAGTTAATGTCTCATAAAATAAATTCAGCCTTTACCATAAGATAATAAATAGACTAGTTAGTTGAAAGAATCTCTAACTTCCTCATGCAACAAACTAACCATTTTCATTCCTAGAATCTGAGTGTGATTTTGTGGAATTCATTTACCCATTATTATGAGAGATTTGACAAATATCTGGATAGCCACTATAGGTTTCATTTTGATATCTAATTTTTATAAACAAAAAATAGGGGAAGACTAGGAATTGCTTTACTACCAACTAGCATCAACAACCCTAAAATAGATACATTTGATTTCAATCTAAGCATTTCTCTACTTTCATCCTATTGAGACTAAAATACCCCCATTTTTTATACTTTTGATAAAATGAGACCCTTGTGAATGTTTCAAAACATTTGTGTTCTAGATTGACTGTGAAAGGGTTATTCTCTCTTTAAATTTAAAGGCAATTCAATCAAAAAACATGATCCTTGATGTATCTTGTTGTGATTATGTTCATGGACTAATGTTACTAATTATTATTTTTGAGGTGATTAGTTTTATGTTTTATGGAGAAAACTAGGGTTCTTAAGCAGTAAACCCTAGTGGTTTGAATTCAAACATCTATGAGAAAAGTTTAGAAGGAAATTATATTTCATTTTGGTTATAAAAACCCTAAGTATAACTTTATATTAAGCTTTGATTATTTTTCTTAACATGACCAAACATTAATATAAAATCAAGACTTGGACCTCTTATTTTCCCCTTTAAAACCTGAGAGCCCTTTTGGATTAACTAGGTTTTTATTAAGGTTTAAATATCTTGGTGTTTGTAAGCATGAATAAAATTTTAAAGGTCAAAACCTTAGTATAAACCATTATACAAATTGGGCCTTAAATTAAAGCTTGTGCAAATTTGTAGATCTGATGCCTCGCATTCAATCAGATATTTTGATCTAACAACTTGAACTAAAGCCAACATGGAAAGGGAGACCAATCACTTAGATTATTTATCAGTGGTCTTCGCTACATCATGGGCCTTAATTTGATGGCATGAATTGACCCTAAAACCCTAGGAATTCCTGAGAACCTAATACATGGCACCTAGTCATTGGACCAAAGCAATTCCATTGTCTTAAATTTGAAAAGCTCACTCCCATCATTTAATTTATGTGAGGACGTAGTTGATGTTATTGAGCTTGCCAAATTTAACCTAGATAAATTTTCAAATCTTAAGCAAAGGGGGCATTTCTAAAGACCCTTTCAAAGGAATTCCTATCATTTTTATGTATAAATACTTAGCATAAAAGGCCTTAACCTAAGTTAATTTGTGTTTCTTAACATAGAATGACTTTAGGATCATCATATTAAGTCTAGGTTTATATAGTCATGGGACTAATTAAAAGGTGTGCATCTTATAGGATCCAATGATGTGTCAATCTTAAATAATTTTCAAAGGCTTCATGAGCTAGACTTGTGGCCTACCCATGACTAGGGTAATTGATAGAGGTACCTAGAGCCCCACAAGGAAGACATGTGGTATCTTGCCATTTGAAGGACAAAAATTTGACTAGACCCATTTAATAAAGGTGGTTAATTAAATGACTTAGACATTTTAAAAATAAATGGTGATCACTTGTTCACTATATTTGATCCAAAGGTGAGATATCCCAAAGACTTTTCAAAGGCCATGCAAGCTTGACATGTGGCTAACACAAGGATGGGATATAAACTAGAAATAATAAACAACATGGGGAAATTTTATCAAGGTTTCAAGTGGCATATATAGGAACTTAAAGATCAAGAGACCAATAAGAATATAGGATCCTATATTTGGATTATCAAAGTTAAATAAAGAAAGCTTTTGAAAGCCAATGGCTAGTCTCCAACTAACATTTATGAAAATTGCCATGAAAGGCAAATAGCCATGCCATATAAGCTCCATGTAAGCATGGAGAATCAGATTCAAAGATATCCTAAATCAGAAAGTAAAGGGGCATGAGAATAAGGTCCCATAAAATATAAGGCATGTATAAGATTAAAAAACTAGATATTTCCACCATTAAAGCTCAAAAATAGTAAGCCCTATATAAATAAGACTTGAGTCCACTCAATTGGTTATAAATCAATCATAATAGTGCAATTAAACCTTGAATCAAGTGCCCTAGTGAAACCATTGGTGACTTTTCAAATATAATTCACTATCATTAATGGTCATAGGTAGGTAATAGATGAAGATAGAAGCATAACTTATTCTAACTTTAGATAGTGAGGGGAGGATCTTCAAAGATATAAAGATGGACCTGACAGCCCTAAATGTGCATGAAATCAAGAACTAGTCTAAGTTATTCTTCCTTGTGGATGAATTAAAACCAAAAATCTAAGAGGAAAAGAGGAATTCCTTTGTGCATCATAGATACAATGACCTAGTCTCAATTCAACAAGCAAGCCTCCACCATGTTGTAGTTAAAATAGAGGTAATAAATTATATTAAACTCATTAATCCCATTTTTATTGATTATAGGATAGATAAAGAATGGATAATTCAAGAGGTAAACACTAAGAAGGTTTCATGCATCACCCCTATGGCCTTCAAAACTTATTATAAGCTCTCCTTGCCTCATATTGATCTCCCTTCCTTGAGAGAGTGGACAAACACCCAAGACCTAGATTCAGTGTTTTCACCCTAGTTGATCCAAGGGTCCCATACTTTTAGGTCCCTTGATGGTGAGATTCCTATTGTCCAATTAAGGGAAGGCATTAGGATATCTATGAACTTACTAAATCAAGAATTTGGTGCCCCATCCACTTTTTATGTAAGGTCTGGGTATCTTACATCCACTTTATGCTAGAAAGGAAATTAAACCCTCCCATTGGAGACCTAATAAGATTTTTCTTGGCCAAGCAATTCATAGTAATAAATATAAGGACCTCCAAGCAATTATTTATGATGTCTAATCTCTTTCATTCACTCTTATCTTCTGTAGCCTTCCTTGGCATATGAAATTAGTCCCCTGATGGTAGAACCACTAGTTCTCATCACTACTCTATATTACATATAGTCAAATACAAGAACCACATGAAATTTATCTATGATGGTTTTTTCCTAGCTATCCATGAAGCAATCACTAGTGTCCCTATGCCAAGACTCCACCCTCAAATCAAAAGTCAAGTGGAATCCATGGGGAATGTTTAGTTCTATTCATATTACACTATGATAAGAATAGAAGGAATCATGATTCAACAATATTGATTTCCCATTCATGTCCCTAGTAAGATTTTAGAAAAATATATTTCTTATCAAATCATCCATGGTGTGGATGGTACATGAAATAAAAATAAGAAGGCACAGGTCCACCCCTTTTCATTGGGCATTGGTAGGATTATGATTAGGGATTGGAAGCACTAAAAATTATGGTGATAAAAAAAATTATTTTTATTTATAGCTATATGACCTTAATATGTGGGACCCAAATAACAAAGTGACCAACCATATCTAAGATAAAAATGTCCTAAATATTAAATACAAAAATCAACTGGGTGTGGGAGATGGTATCTATAGAAGGGCAAAAAACATTAAAGAGGTTATATCCAATATCAAATTCTACAATATCCAGTTGGAGCATAGGCTGGTCATAGACAATAAAACCTCATGAGAGAGATGGAAATTGCATCCCTTGAATTATCACTTGTTTTTAGGACCATTTAGGACTACTCATTAGGAGCCACCTATTGGAGGACAATCTTCTAAGTCTCAATAAGTAGAATTAACAAAGCAATCCCAAGTTGGGAAACTTGAGGATATAAAAGGAAAGGGTAAAGTTATGGTTAAAGAGATAAAGATAGAGCATAGAATTGGTAAGGGTCCTCAACCCCACACATGCACATAAAGGCCTCCTTCCCTAGTGGAAATCATTATCATGTTTACCCTAGAGGTAGGAAAAATAGTGGCGAGTGCCCTTGTTGACATTGTAACATATTATGGTTCTAATAGGGAAGAGGATCCCTTTGATGAAAAAATAAAGGATTTGATCCCACTAGATGGAGGAGAGAGGGAATTATAATTTGCCTTGGTGCCTTTAGAACATAGGAAAAATCCTAGGTTAACCTTCTTTCACCCTACTAGTGAAGTTAACCTCTATAATGATGAGAACCCTATTTATGGACCAACCATTCTTGACTGGTTTATTTATGGGAAATTAAAAGAAATACCATATCTCTCTCCATCATGGCCCTTAACCCAATTTGGCATAGATGTGTAAGATAATGTCAATCCATGGATCTAGGATAATGTAAATAAACAAGCAGAGAGAAGGATTAAAATCCTTCATAACAAAGAAAGCTAAGGGATTGACACTTTAGGGGCCTCTGGGAGTTCAAATGTAGAAGTTATTGAGTATTCAAAATTCAAGGATAATGACACAAAGGTCTAATTCAATCTAGACACATCAAGTTTTGAGATAATAGTGATAAATAAGGCCACTATTGGCATCAAGGAGTTCACCTTTCAAAAAGTGGAACCTTTTATGGGCTTAGCTCCTATTCAAGGATAGGAAGTATGAGAACATCCCATCCATCAAGAGGATGTGTCTATTTTAGTGGTGGCATAATAAAAAATTACCTTGGATGGAATCCAAGGAATGAAGCAAAGGGTCCTAAACTTGGAGAAGGAGAAGTAGGATTTCAAGGCTCAAGTCCTACTCTCAATTCTTGAGGACATATTACAAGTGATGAATAAATATTTTTTGGATATATTTTAGAATTTAAAGAACATCAAGCTTAGTTTAAGTGATTTAAACCATCAAGATGAGATGGCACAAAACTTAATCACCTAATGGTAGGATTCTCAAGCTCAGATGATAGAACTCATCAATGTGCATAAGACAAAGTATGCCTTACACTTGAAGATCATCAAGATTGGACATTTAGATATCATCATGGGAGTTTTGATGGATAAGAAAGATTATTTGATCACCTAGTGTAGCAATGTCAACAAATTTATCAAGGAAGACAAGGACCTGGTAACCATAATGGAGAAACTTTTAGGGAGCCTCTTGGATAACCCTTCTCAAACCACTACTATAGACCTGATCAGTGATGAAAAAAAGGAGAGAGTTGGTGTCCACATCCAAAGTATCAAGGGGCATCAAATCCATCTTACCAAGGATAATCTGAAGATCCTTTATACCATCCTTACATTAGAGAAGAAAATCATAGAAGAATAATCTATTAATGAACTTGTGGCTAAGGCTAACCAAGATTTAAACACATTGGTAGATCAAGATGAGGATTTTCTAATGAAGCTTGCAGTGGATTTTGAGCTAATGAAAGAGAAATACATGAAGGTGAAGGAATTCCTTAGATAGGGCTAATCGAGGGTCCACTACCAATGTAATTTGTAAAAGAATATCCCTTTGTAACAAATATATGATAGCTTGTTAGCATATATGGTTTTTTTTTGTCAATTTTGATGTAGTAGGTCACATAAATTATAATATTTATATTAAAGATAGTTGTCTTTATCTTACATGTGGATATTTTGAGAAAGTTAACTAATAAAATTCTTATGTTTCCCATAAATAGTAGGGGATTACCATTTTGAGAGAGAGAGCTTTTGAGCAATTATATACTAGGAACATTTAATATAACTTAGGAATTTTGAAAATATTATCTTTATAGTTTGTTAAATATCAATGTTATCTCTTAATTACATGTGGTCATCCTAATTTTGAAAGATTATTTGTACTTTGAGTCATATTCTCTTTCATAGGGCTGTTGATTTGTACTAATGTAAGATAAATTGTAAAGATATCAAGTATACTTAATTTTATGTTGCTATGCTTTTGGATGTGCTTAGGATATTTAGACCATAGTATCAAACCTTTAAAGTAAACTTGGTTCATACTTATGATTTATATATTTCCTCTAAATTTGGCCTAATTTGTGATGTAGTCTGAGTATATGCTATTTTATAACATAAATTGGTTCATGTGTGATCAAAGTAATTAGAATTTTGTCATAATATTTGAGATGAGAAGTTGAAATCATGTTTCATTTCTAACTTACCCTTCCCTTTCCTTTTTTTTTTAATCAAGACTCACTTTAGTTTAAAAATCATTGTTAATATTCATTTAGATTAGTCTATAAATCATCAAATTCATAAAGATCCAAAGATTCAGACACTGGCGGTTCCCAAACACTAAACCAAACAAATATTGTTCATAGTTACCATACTCTACTTCTATTCCAACATATACATCAATATACCAAGTGTGGTTCATGACTTACCATGTAATCCTAAAAAAAAAAATCAATATTTAGTCCAACTGGTATTGCAACTATGGAGGATCATGTTAAATCTTTCAAAGTTGCATTAATATTTTTAAATGTCATTTATGAAGATGTAAAATGTAGGTTGTTCCCATTTACATTTAAAGATGCTTCATATGAATGGTTCCTTAATTTTCTTGACAATTTTATTTCCTCATGGAATAACTTTGACACTATTTTTATTGATCAATTTGGAAAGATCATAATCCCCTATGTCATCAATCATTAATTGATAACTATTAAGAGAGATGTAAGTGAATGTATTAGGTCCTTAAATTCTAGGTTCAAAAGATGTTTAGTCAGACCATGGATCCATATAAACCCAATGAAGCTTTAGCTATGGAGGTTTACAAAGATGTTGTTGGCCTCATGACTTCTAAATTTCTTAAAAGACCTATCCCAGTTATCATCACATTGGCTCAAACTTATTATAAAGTAGTGGTTATTAGTGACCAAATCCAACCCCAAGGATAGATGGCTTATTTTGTCCCAAATGTCAATCCTTAAATGCTTACATTAAACCTTTTCCCAAATAATAACCAAAATACTCCAACATTAAACTAGTTCCCTACCTTAAATGTATTACCTACTATCCATGCTACCCCTAATCAGAACCTAGGTTTATTAAGCCATCAATCTACCAATGTATCTCATATCAATGACTAGAAAGCTTTAGTGATTGTCAAAGGAATTAACAATAGTCAAGGTTAAAATTTTGAGACTCCAAAGAATGAGAATGAATCTATATGAAAATGGTTTAGAAGCTTATCACAGACTTTTTGTAATTATGAAAGCAAGTTGGTAATTCTAGTGACAACCTTGGAAGGAAATTTAATTTCAAAAAGTTTAACATGATTTCAAATAGATTTTATAATGATAGTTTCTATAATGATAAAACTAATGAGCCTTCCTCTAGCAAAAGAACTATGGACATCAATCTTACTAATATTGCCTTACTAGACTATTATAGGGTACATGCTACCTCCAAGCATGGTGAGATTTACTGCATTAAATTTTACAAAGACTTTGAAGCTTTCTAAGAGGAACTTGACACATTTTAAATGGTTCCAAACAAAGATGTTGCTACAGGTCTTTCTAAATCTATACAATCTGACCAAGTGCACAGGGTAGAAACTTTTCAATTCATTTTTAAAGAAGATAATGAGCCTAAGAATATCCTTAAAGAGATTCAATCATTCACAAAATTCTTGAAGACATATCCTCTTAGAAATAGGGAGAAAAAATAGTCATTGACCACTTCTACTCCACCTAACAACTATGGGACACTTCGAGACACTGTATCAAAGAACAATTCTAAACCTCCCAAAGGAAGCTATTCTAAACCTAATATTGATCCTTCAAGCAAAATTGGTTGTAATATTATGGAAGATATGAAAAATATTTAATCCAACATCACTCTACATGAGCTAACTCAGATCATAGAATAAAGAGACTTACTCTTGGAATCTTTGTCTAAAAACCTTGATAATCCCCGTAAGAGTGATAGTGCAAATGTAGCTATGAAAGTAACCAAAGTAGAGTCCCCACCCTTCTTTCTTATAGTTAGGATATTTGTTAAGAATGTCCATAATTGTATTTTATATTCTAGAGCCTCAACCAACATCATGCCTGCTAGGATACGTGAACAACTTGGGTTAACAATAATCAAGTCTGATAGGATGGTTACTAAATTGGATAAATCAAGAGTCATTTTCATTGGGGAGTTATTAAATGTGCATATGTAATTGTCTATTAAACCAAGGGTTCAACAATTTATTGTCATCCAAGTGATGTATATTCCTAATGCTTATGGATTGCTTTTGAGTAGAGAATGGACTAAGGACTTAAATGGTTACATGTCTACTAATTGCTCACACTTGTGGCTACCTCGGAAAGGTGTGATGAATCAGATAAGAGTAGAAAGGGCACCCAAAATGAAACACATGATAACAAAATACAATGTTGTCAATGAAAGAGTAAAGTTCTTAGATTTTAATCTAAGAGTTTTCACTTTCAAAACTACAAAGGAACTTAGTTCTAAGAGCTCTCCTCCAATGCCTGGCCTATGGAAGTTATATGTTGATGGTACCAAATAGAAATCAAGATCAGTGGCTAGTATTGCATTCATAGCTCCTCCAAAAAAACAATACCATGCATCTTATAGGTTACAATTCCTCTGCACTAATAATTTGGCTAAGTATGAGTCTCTCATCCTAGGATTATAAATTGCCATCAAACACAAGGTCAAAGAACTCCTTGTTTATGGAGATTCTAAACTTGTAGTTGATTAAATAAGGATCAAGTACCAGTGCAAGCTATCCTACCTTAAGAGGTACAAATTCATAGTTTGGGACTTGGTGGAATCTTTCTATGCCTTCAATATCTTGTCTATCCCTAGGGAAGAAAATAGAGTTTCTGATGAGATTGCCTATACCATAGCTAACCTCATTCCTAATCATGATTTTTATAACCTCAATATTGAGATTTTACCATGTCCCTTAGTCCTTGACAACATAAATCACTTCCATGTTTTTAATGATGATCAATAAATTATGAATTTCTTGATATCTTGATTTTCATAGGCTGTCCATAACAAGTTTTCAATGATGATCAACATATTATTTCATTCAATTAGAAAACTCCCAAGTGTCCAAAAAAACTAATTCAACTTAACCAATTAAATATAACATATTAAACAAGCTAGTGAAATGTGTGAAAAATTCAAGTGGATGTCTTTTTAAGTTGTCCTTAATGTCTAGACCCTTTGAAGCTCACATTATTGATGAAGCTAATGAAACTTTTCCTAAGAGGGAACTTAATGGTAAAATCATCCAACTAAGTGACAATAAGATACCTAAAGGGATGATCTCATTAGAAATACTATTTGATCTTGACAAGATTTCTAAAGCACCTAAGCAACCCAAGGTAAGTGGTAAAGACTATCATGCAACAAACCTTGGACTACATGATCAGCCCCAAATGGTGAATATATGGAAGGCTTGCACTAAAATGGAAAATAGAAAATCTAGAGAGCTACTTACAAAATACAAAGATGTAATTTATTGGTACTATGAAGATCTAAAAATATTTGACCGAAGGGTTATTAGTCATACTATACCTCTCTAGGAGGGTTGAAAACCCTTTATATAGAATCAACGAATAATTAACCCTATTTTAGAACCCATGATCTTTAAGGAGGTCAAGAAACTTCTAGATGCAAGGATTGTGTTTCCTATTAGGCATTCCACTTGGGTTGCAAACTTGGTCCCAGTCACAAAAAAAGAATGGGTAAATAAGATTATGCATATATTTTATAAATCTAAATAGAGCATCTAAAAGAGATAATTACTCCTTGCCTTCTCTAGACCAAGTTATCCAAGCTATTTTAGGATCTACCATGATGTCTTTTTTGGATGGATTTTATAGATATAACTAGAAGCTTATTGCTCCAGAAGACATGATGAAAACAACTTTTACTACTAAATGGGGAATATATGCTTACAAGGGAAAATTTTTAGAGGGCCATGGACCATGCTTTCCAAGGTCTAGTGTGAAAATTTTATCATCATATATATGGATGACCTCATAGTACTCTCTAAGAATAGAGAAGAACATTTCATCCATTTAAGAGAAGTATTTGATAGCTATAGGAAGTATGGTGTTTCTTGTAAACCCAAGAAAAGAATATTATATGTCACTGAATGAAAATATTTGGGGAATGTCATTACCAAATATGGGATCTCTATATATACTGATAGAGTGGAGGCCATTTCTAAAATTGGGCTGCCCAACAACTGAAAAGAACTAAAGTCATTCTTTGGCAAGATTAACTTGATGAGGAAGTTCATTTTAGGATTTATTGAGATTTTCAAACCTTTGAATGATATGATGAATAAATATACTAAAATTTCTTGGAATGAAGAATCTAAGAGAGCATTTGCTAACATTAAAAGAGTAATCAATCAAGCCCTAGTCTTGATAAGTCCTAAATTTTCAAAGTATTTTTTCTTATATTGATTTTATTTTGACCACACCATGGCTACTATGTTAACTCAAAAGGTTTATGGGGATGACCACCCTATAGCCTTCATGAGCACCAACTTCAAAAATGTAGAGGTTAACTATTCCATTGTTGATAAACAAGTTTATGCCTTGGTAAAGGTAGAAAAAAAGTTTAGACATTACCTCTTTAGAAACAAGGTGCATGCCATTTTACCTAACCCAACCACAAAGCTTATGTTGAGTCAAAATGAGCTTGGGGAAAGAAGAGGCAAGTGGATGGAAATCCTACAAGAGTATGATATAGAGATGAAAATTTCCAAATTAGTGAAATGTTAAGGCTTGGTTTAGATAATTGCTAATATTGATCCCAAACTCCATGTCATGTAATTGAATCAATAGATGTTCCAACCTAATGAATGGTATGATTATTTAATGCATCTTCTTATTAGAGGTAGTTGTCCCTCAGGACTCACTAGAGAATAAAAGATAGCTTTAAGGCTCAAAGCATCCCATTACCTCATCAAATATGGATTCCTTTATAAGAAAAACTTTGAAGGGATCTTCTTAAGATGTGTGTTGAAAGAAGAGGCCTCTCAAATCATGTCTACTTTCCATGAAAATTTAAGTAGTGGACATCCTTCAAGGAGAACCATAGCCCACAATATTATCAAGGTTGCGTATTATTGGCCCACCCTTTTTAAAGATGCACATAAACATGTGAGGGAGTGTCATTCATGCCAAATCTTTAGCATAAAAGAGCCAAAGGCAGCCATGACTTTACAACTTGTGATGGTGGAAAATACCTTTACACAATGGGGATTAGACTTAATAAGAGTGATCAACCCCAATTATTTTGATGGTTACAAATATGTCCTAACTACTACAGATTACTACACTAGGTGTACTAAGGTAGTAGCCACTAAGCAATGAAAAATAGAAGAGGTGATTAATTTCTTAGAGGAAAATATTTGCACCATATTTGGAACCCCATTTTCCTTAGTTTGTGACAATGGATATAACTTCATATCAATTGAAATGATGGAATGGGCTTATGACCAAGGCATTGCACTCAATTTTTCCTCCAATCAATATCCTCAAGGAAATGGTTTTTTTGAATCCATAAATAAAAACTTGATGAAGGCCATCAAAAAATCTATTGAAAATAAACATAGAACATGGCATAAACTCCTTAAGGTTGCATTATGGGTAGATAGAACTAGGATCAAACAAGCCCTCAAGGCTTCACCATTTCTATTAGTATATTTTCAAAAGCCTATCTTTTCCATCACCTTAAAGTTTCCTACATTCACATTTATGAAATAATACATGAAGGATAACTAGGAACTTGTGAATTCTAGGCTATTGTACATCATTCAAATGGAAGATGCCAATGAAAAGGAATTTGTAGATTTTAATAGGCACTAATAAACCATGAAAAGATGGTTTGATAAAAGGTCCAAAGTGAAGGTGTTTAGGTAGGGAGACCTAGTCCTCCTCTGGGATAAGGTATCATAGCCTAAAGGAAAACATGGCAAGTTAACCCCTTTGTGGATTGTTCTATACCAGATTATGGATATCTTAGGCAACAACACTTTCAAGTTGAAAGATCTTCAAGGAGAAAAGTTTACATTTCCCACTAATGGGTAATACTTCAAGCATTGCTTTGTTTTTACCCCACTAGGGGTCTTCATGGAATAAATCTATAAAATTGATAAGGTTAGAGTAGGAAGGCTAGTTATTTTTCTTTCTCACCTTATTTTTTTTGTCTAGGCTTGTATATATTTATTTGCTTATGATTGTCTATTTTTTGTTGTTTGTTTTTTTGTGTTTCATATTTTTTTCTTGGTGGTGTTCTTTGGTTTTAGTAAAGTCTCATAGATTATCTTTGTTTAAAATTTCTCAAAAAGTGTGAGTATGAATCTTACACAAGTGAACATGAGGTGGTGATAAAGCATCATGATGCAACCAAGGGCACTAAATGTTTCACAAAGATAGGTATAAGAGCTAAATGTTTCACAAAGATTCAAACCTTATTTTAAATCAAATATTGGTTTTAATAGGAATAATATGTGTATAATTTGAATTTATTTTGTTAATTCACATTCATGCTTACACTTAAAACATATCCTTCTCTGACACAAAATTGCAACTACATGTGATTTACCCCAAGAACCAAACATCTAACTAAAACCTTAAAACTAGGCTATCTTGGCTCCCAATCTTTTCCAAAATGACCTAATAGAAGGTAATTAATTCAAAAATCATTAAGTATAAAATCAAAAGTAATACTGGTAACCTCTATCAGGTCTATGAATGCCTGACTGACAGTGGAGAAAGGTCATGAGAGGAGCCAAAGGTATCTTTGTTGGGGATATGGATGCCTGGTTAGTAGTAGAGCAATTCCTAAGTCTTCTCTGAGCTAAAATCAATTATTCTTAATGAATATATAAATATGCTTAAAATTCAATGTTATGGTCAAAGGTATGAAACTTGGAGGTCATCTTCCAAAGTCATGACAAATAGTAAGTGGAATCAAAGTACACACTACATTTTTTTGTTTTAATATCCATGTTCAAATTTTAAACATAAGAGGCTTGTTTTAATTGAGAATTAACTTTAGAGATGCTATATGTCAAAATGGGATTAAAAAACTTATGTATAGGTCTAAACTAGAGTACTAAGTTCAAACATATTTCTATGTTTCCCTTATGAGTCACCATTTTTTGAGACCAACATACCCCCATTTTTTTTGCTTTTGCTAAAAGGGGACCCTTGTAAATGTTTCAAAACATTTATGTTCTAGATTGAATGTGAAAGGGTTATTATCTCTTGAAATTTAAAGGCAATTCAATTAAAAGACATGAGCCTCAATGTATCTAGTTGTGATTATGTTTCATGGACTAATGTTGTTAATGATTGTCTTTGAGGTGATTAGTTACAAGTTCTATAGATAAATATAGCGTTCCTAAGTAGTAAACCCTAGGGGTTTGAATTCAAGCATCCACAGGAAAAGTTTAGTAAGAAATTATATTTCCTTTTGGTTATATAAACCATAAGTCTAACTTTATATTAATCTTTGATTATATTTTTCAACATGACAAAAAATTAATATAAAATCAAGACTTGGACCTATTATTTTCCCCTTTAAAACCCGAGAACCCTTTTAGATTAACTAGGTTTATATTAAGGTTTAAATATCTTGGTGTTTACAAGCATGAACAAAATTTTAAAGGTCAAAACCTTAGTCTAAACCTTTATACATATCATGCCTTAACTTAAAGATCATACACTTTTGTAGATCCAATGCTTCACATTCAATCAGATATTTTGATCCAATGGCACAAAACAAAGGCAACATTGAAATGGATACCAATCACTTTCAAGCACTTAGAATATGATCTAGTAGTCCTCACTACCTTGAGGGCCTTAATCTAATGGTGTGAATCAACCTTTTGATGTGTGGAACTTAGTCATTAAACTGAAGCAATTCCATTATCATAAATTTGATAATCTCACTCCTATCATTTAATGCCCATGAGGACATAGTTCACATTATCGAGGCCACCAAATTTAACTTAGAAAAAATTTCAAAGCCTAATCAAAGGGGGAGTTTCTAAAGACCCTTTCAAAGGAATTTTTAGAATTTTTATGTATAAATACTTAGCATAAAAGGCCTTGACATAAGTTAATTTGTGTTTCTTAACATAAAAGGACTTTAGGAACATCATGTTAAGTCTAAGTTTATATAGTCGTGGGATATATTAAAAGGTGTGCATCTTACAAGATCCAATGATGATTACTCACTTGTTGGATTTGATCCAATGGTGTGTCAATCCTACAAAATTTTCAAAGGATTCATGAGATTGACACTAGCCTACCAATTTAACTAAAAGAGGTACATAGAGCCCTGAGGAGGATGCATGGTAGCTTGGTAGTCAAAAGATGAAAATATGATGGGACCCACTTAATAAAGGTGCTCAATTAAATAAATTAGACCTTGTAAAAATCAATTATGATCACTCATCCACTATATTTGATCCAATAGTGTGAGGAGCCTAAAGAATTTCAAAGTCGTTACAAGTTTGACATGTGGCTAATTCATGGTTGGGATAGCAAATGGAAAGAATAAGCAACACGGGGAAGATTTTTTGAGGTGCCAAGTGGAATATCCATGAACTTAAAGATCAAGGGACCAATTATAATACATGAACTTAGATTTGGATTATCAAAGCGAAATAAATAAATATTTTGAAAGCTAACAACTAGTATCCTACTATAATTTATGAAAATTACCATAAAAGGCATAGAGTCATGCCACATAGGCTCCACATAAGCATGGAGAATCAAAATCAAATATATATTAAGCTTGAAAGCATAGGGGTATGAGAATAAGGTCCCATCAGATCTAAGGCATGTATAGGATTAAGAAACTAAATATTTCCACCATTAAATCTCAAAAACCATAACCCTCTAAATAAGATCTGAGTCAGCTCAATTGGTCACAAAGCAATAATAATAACACAACTAGATATTGAAGCAAGTGCCCTAGTGAAACCTTTGGCAACCTTAAAAATATAATTCAATGTCATCAATGGTGGTGGGTAGGAAACAAATGAAGATGGAAGTAGAAATTTATCTAACTTTAGATAGTGAGGGGAGGATCTTTAAAGACATAGAGCTAGACCTAACAACCCTAAATGTGCATGAAATCAGGAAATGATATGAGTTATTCTTCCTTGTATATGAATTGCAACCAAGTTCTCAAGAGGAAAATAGGAATGCATCTATGTGTCAGAGATATAATGACCTACTCTCAATTCAACTGGAAAGCCTCCACCATGCTATACCAAACCATAGATAATGCATTGTATCGACCTCCTTACTCCCATTTTTATTGATTGAAAGATAGATAAATAAAGGATAATTCAAGAAAGAAGAACTAAGAGTGTTTCATGAATCACTCCTATGGCCATAAAAACTTATTATAATCTCTCCTTGCCTCATATTGATCTCCCATCCTTGAGAGAGTGGACAAACACCTAAGACCTATATTCCATCCTTTCACCCTAACTGATCTAAGGATCCCATATTTTTAGGTACCCTGATGGTGAGATTCCTATTTTCTAATTCAAGTAAAGAATTAGGATAACTATGAACTTACTTAATGTATCCTTTGGTGTCCAATCCACTTCTTACATATGCAAGGTCTGGGTATCTTACATCCACTTTATGCTAGAATAGAAATTAACCCCTCCCATTGGAGACCTAATAAGATTTTTATTTTCCAAGTAATTCATAGCCATAAAGAGAAGTACCTTTGAGAAATTATTTATGATTTCCTATCTCTTAGATTCACTCTTGGCTTCTATAGCTTTCCCTAGCATCTATAATTAGTCCCCTATTGGTAAAACTATTATTTCTCATTACTACTCTAAATTACATATATTAAAATATAGGAACCACATGAAATTTATCTATGATAGTGTTTTCCTATCTATCCATGAAGTAATCACTAGTGTCCCTATGACAAGACCCCAACCTAAAATCAAAAAGTGAGTAGAAACCATGGGGATGTTTGGTTCCATTCATATTGCACTATGATAAAAATAGAAGGAATCATGATTCAACCCTACCAATTGCCCATTCATGTACCTAGTAAGTTTTCAAAATAAGATATTTCCTATCAAATAATCCATGGTGTGGATGGGACATGCAAGAAAAATAAGAAGGCTCAGGTCCACCCCTTTCCACTAAACATTGGTAAGATTATGATCAAGGATTGGAAACAACTAGAAATTATGGTGATCCATAGAAATTATTTTAATTTATAGCTAGATGACCTTAAGATGTGGGACCCCCATAATAAAGTGATAAACCAAATCTGAGATAAAAAGGTCCCAAAGATTGAATACAAACATCAACCAGGTGTGGGAGATGGTATCTATACAAGGGCAACTAACTTTTAAGAGGTCGTGTCTAAGAGCAAAGGCTATAATATATAATTAAAGCATAGGTTGGTCAGAGATAATAATCTCTTAGGAGAGAGATTTAAATTACATCCATTTCAATATCACTTGTTTCCCAGACCATCTAGGACTAATCATCATGAGCTACCTATTGGAGGACAATCTTCAGACTCTCAACGAGTAGATTTGACAAAGCAATCCTTGGTTAGGCAACTTGAGGATATAAAAGGAAAGGTAAAGTTGTGGTTGAAGAGTTAAAGATAGATCATATACCTGGTGAGGCTCCTTAGCCCCACATATCCCCATAGGAGCATCATTCTCCATTAGAAATCACTAGCATGATTACACTAGACATAGAAGAAATAATAGAGAGTGCTCTTGTTGACATTGTAGCATTATATGGTTTTGATAGGGAAGAGGATCCCTATAATGCAAAAAAAAGGAATTTATCCCACTAGAAGGAGGAAAGAGGGAAGAATAATTGGCCTTGATTCTTCTTGCACCTAGGTTAACCTTCACTCACCCTACTATTAAAGTTAACCTCTTCAATGATGGGAACCCTACTTATGGACCAACCATTCCTGAATGGTTTATTTATGGGAAATTACAAAAAATCCCATCTCTCTCTCTCCATCATGGGCCTTAATTTTAGTTGGCATAAATGTGTACGATAACGTCTATCCATGGATCTAGGACATTGTAAACAGACAAGAAAAAAGAAGGATCCAAATCCTTCATAACAAAGAGAGCTAGGGGATTAACACTATAGGGGCCTCTAGGAGTTCAAATATATAATTTTTCAAGAAACCACAATTCAAAGAGTCTAAAACAAATCTCCAATTCAATCTAGACACATCAAGTTTTGAGAGAAAAGTGAAAAATAATGGCACCACTAACACCAAGGAGTTCACCTTTCAAAAGGTGGAACATTTTATGGGCTTAACTCTTATTCAAGGGTAGGTAATAGGAGAACATCCCATCCATCAGCAGGATGTGGCTAGTTTAGTGGTGGCACAATCAACAATGAACTTGGAAAGAATACAAGGAATGAAGTGAAGGATCCTCAACTTGGAGAAGGAGAAGCAAGATTTGGAGGCTCAAGTCCTATTCTCAATTCCTGAGGACATATTACAAGTGATGAATAAATATTTTATAGATACATTTAATAATTTAAAGAACATCAAGATTAGGTTAAGTTATTTAAACCATAAAGTGGAGATGACAACCTTTAATCACCCAATGATTGGATTCTCAAGCTTAGATGATAGAACTCATCAATGTGCATATGACAAAGCAGGCCCTAGACTTCAAGACCATCAAGCTTGAACATTTAGATATCATCATGGGAGTCTTGATGGATAAGTAAGAAGATTTGATCACCTGGTGTAGCAATGTTAACAACTTCATCAAGGAAGATAAAGACCTATTAACTAGAATGGAGAAACTTTTGGGGAGCCTATTAGACAACCCTTCTCAAACCAATGCTATAGACCTAATCAATGATGGAGAATTCAAGCAAAGAGTTGGTTTCCACATCTATAGTATTAGGGGGTATCAAATATATCCTACCAAGGATAATCAGAAGATCCTTAACACCATCCTTACATTAAGGAATCAAATCATGGAAGCACAATCTATCAACAAACTCATGGCTAAGGCTGACCAAGATTTCAACATGTTGGTAGATCAAGAGGAGGTTTGTCTAATAAATCCTGTAGTGGATTTTGAGTTAACCAAAGATCAATACACCAACATGAAGGAATTCTTTAGATATGTTTAATTGAGGGGTCCACTACCAATGTAATTTGTAAAGAATATACCTTTATATTAAATATATGCTAGCTTGTTAGCATATATGGGTTCCTTTTGTCAATTTTGATGTAGTAGGTCACATACATTGTAATCTTTGTATTAAATACAAGTGTCCTTATCCTACATGTGGATATTTTGAGAAAGTTAACTAGTAAACTACCTATGTTTTCCATAAATAAGTAGGGGGTTACCATTTTGAGAGAGAGAGGATTTTAGAAATTGTATACCAGGATCATTTAATATAACTAAGGAATTCTAAAAAGATTGTATTTATAGTTTGTTAAATGTCAATGTTATCCCTCAATTACATGTGGTCATCTTAAGTTTGAATGGTTCTCCATACTTTGAGTCACATTATCTTTCATAGGGCTATTGATTTGTGCTAATGCTAGATTAACTGTAAAGATCTCAAGTCTACTTCATTTTATTTTGCTCTGCATTTGGTTGTGCTTAGGCTATTCAGACTACATTAAAAAATGTTTAAAGTAAACTTGGTTCTTACTTATGATTTATATATTTCCTTTGAATTTTGCCTAATTTATGATGTAATCTGAGTTCATGCTATTTTATATCATAAATTGGTTCATGTGTGCTCAAAGTGATTATAATTTTTTCATAATATTTGAGATGAGAATTTGCAATCTCATTTTCTTTCTACCTTACCCTTCCCTTTTCTTATTTTTTGTCAGACTCACTTTAGTTTAAAGTTCATTATTAATATTCATTTAGATTAGTTTATAAATCAGAAAATTCACAAAGATCCAAAGATTCAGACCCTAGTGGCTACCAACCACTAAACTAAACAAATATTATGGATAGTTCCCATACTCTACTTCTATTCCACTACATACATCACCAAATTATCACAAAATTCAACTCATGCCTTGGATTTTTGAATCCCAAAATGTTAAGTGGTCATCAACATTGAAGAACCCCTGTGGTACATTTAGAAGCATCAACACATCTGTGTATCTATATCCCCAATCGAGTTTACTTGAATCCACCTTCTTCCATAAGTTTTTATTATTGTTGATTTTTTTTACAAATATGGAAGAAGGGTTGAAAACCACCATTGGCTAGGTGTATGTATAAAAATACTTGCTATTTTTTTTTATCAATATGCCCCTATCATCATATATCCATCTCAATGTTTATTATTTGTCATACAAGTTTTAAAAATTTATAGTACAATTGATCTTTGAAAATGAAACATATTTATAAAATTAGCATGAATATATCATAACAACCCTTAAAGAGATGATGAACTTATTCAATCAAAATAATAACATGATTCTAATCATAACACATACCTAAATCTAGGAATTTTTAAAGTACTACCCAAATAAATCTTGTTGAATGCCAATTGTATACTTATTAAGTCATCCCATTTATCTTTATTGATTCCAAAATAAGAAATTGATTGGACAATTTTTTCAATTTTAATAAATATAATCTAGAAAGTAGTAAAACTAACTAAAAATATAAATGCTGAAAATAGGAAACTAATATAATAAACTAGGTAAATTATCTAAGGAAACCAATGACTACAAATCAAGCAATATACTCTAGAAATAAAAAAAACTAATATACTCATGGTTATATGTTTTAAATCAGTCATTTAGAAGTATCTCCAGTTAGATCAACCATGAAATAATGTTTCAAAAAAGTTCATTGACTAGAAAATCAAGGTCACTACCTTGGTGAACCTTTAGATGAAAAGAATTGTTACCTAGGATATCAGATATTGTGTATGTCCCAATCCATAAAGCGGTGAACTTATCATGTTTCCATTTATTTTCATGTGCTTTATTACATTAAAACAATAAGTCTAAAATATTAAAACCCTTGATTTTAGATATTTTTTTCAAACCATCTTTTAACAATGTCTTGGGGCTTGTTGAATTTATGCAATACTTCAGTTTGATGTTGAGTAATCTATATTGGATTATTATGTCTTGTCCTATGTACTCTTGCATGAATTGGTATGTTGGTAGTTTGAGTACATACACTAATAATTTGATTTTCAATTTGGTTATTTGGTCACCACATGTCCCTAAATCCCTTATTAACCATGCTTCATATCATGTGGATGTTATATGTCCTTTCCTAAATTGCCATGATCCATATTGTGCATATATTGAGTAAAAATAAACTTGTGTATTTTCCTATATTTATGATATATTACCCACCAAGGGTAAAAAAATACACTTTATTCATGTGATTTATTGATTATTTCTTATACTTAATGGGACATGTTTTCTTGTACTACATTTTGTCAATTATACATTACTTACATTGAGGTAAATGCCTTTCATACAATTGTATCAATCGTTAATACAAAGGTTCTTATTATTTTACATTGTTAATTACACATTTATAATTAGAAGCATAATACACACACACACACACACACACACACACAATAAATAAATAAATAATAAAAAAATACTTATATATTTTAAAACATATATTTCTAGTGAGGAATATTATTTGTTCTTTCTTTTCACCCTTTACTTACTCTATTTATATATTGGAATATTAATATTGGGTTACATATTATTTTTGCACTTTCATGATCATATATTTTCCTAATCATATACTAAATTATGTTTTGCATGATATTTCATGATTATTACAAATATCAATTTTATCTTTGTGTAACATAGTTCACACTATTTTTTTCTTTTGAAATTAATGATATTTAGATATATCCCACACATTAAAATAGGGAATAAAATTATTTTATTCTTTTTTTCTTACATTTTTTTAAGAGGTTACATATTTTCAGAGGTTACACAAATATGCCAAATTATTACATAGATATTAAATATGTTTGCTTCTTTAGCTAGGAATAAGTTTGTCACTTGAGAAGGTCATTAGGATATAAATTTCATATATTTCACCAAATTTTAGGATCAGTAGGATCCATGATAGGTTTAGATTTTTAATAGATGGAAACATGGTTTACATTCCATTATGTGTATTCATTTATTATTTTTATTTTCAATTTTCAAATCATTCTATTGGTTATAATATTATTAATTTATCTAGACATTGATGTACTTGTATGCGTTCATGTTTGTTTGTAGGTACATTTGATATTTCTACATAGGAACATTCACAAAATATTAATGCTAGTTAAGATATTCATGCAAATATACAGGAGAGATGGGTTATTTATTTTGTGGGTTTATAGAGCTAGAATTAGATATAATTTTATCTCTTTCCTTTTAAATTTCATATCACTTTCATATCTAAAAATAACTTTAATAGTAAATTATAGGTTTTGGATGCAACTTATCATCAAGCCCTCCCATATGCACTTGTTTTGTTTAATTTTTATATATATATATATATATATATATATATATATATATATATATATATATATACACACACACACACACACACACACACACACACACACACACACACATATTAAAGTTTGGCATTATGTAGACACATAAAAAAGGTTTTATAGCATTGTTTAGTGTTTAATTATATTTATTTACAATGTTATGGAATTGGGGTTAAATTATACACTATATGACCTCTTAAAAACTTTCATTTAGTGAAATCCCCCTTTAATTATGCATCCTATAGTTCACATTAGAATAATTTGAAATATGCCACTCATTCTCACATTATCTTATGTTAAGGTTCCCCTCTAAATCATGTGCATGTGCATTTTTGTTAGTGTAGGTTTTTATTTTTCCCTATTATTTAATTAGGGAATATTATATATTTGTGCATACATGGAGTTTTCCTACATTCATGGGATAGGCTAGCTTATGTGGAGATGTGTGTCATAGATGTGTCATAGGTGTCATAAGAATTTCATAAGTAACTCCTTTGACCAGCTATTCCAGGTATGGGAGTTACTTCTCTATTCTTAGCACCTTATCACCACCTTTTATGGAGGAGTTACAGTCTATTCTTGGGGTGCTTTGACTACCTTTTGTGGAGGAGTTACTTACGTGCTCTCCTATATGTATTCTTCACTTTGGTCATCCTAAATTAATCAAATATTGAGTTTTGCTCCTATTTGTCTTTTGGAAATGATCTCTTTCAGTGTTTTCACTTTGCTTTAGCTTCTTTGTGGTGTGTACCAGCTTCATCTCATGTGATCACTTGACCATTGCATTCGCGTTATTTAGACCCTGGCAACAACTCTGATATGGTATCAGAGCCACCGTGGTAATCGTGTGTCTGGTTATGCTATTAGTTTATTTTGAAAATGTGAGGAGTGGAGTTCTCTTTATGTTCTTTTTCTTATTTCTAGATCTAATCTGAAAAAGCCTTTCAATATCATTTCTTGAGTTGCATTTATCTTTCCTATGGACTACCTTTGTGGTATTGTTTTTTGTTGGTTTGGTTGTGGTTCTCATTATTTTTTAGGACAAATCTATTTTTTGGTTACCAAGGAGGTTTCAATGGCTCATTTTCAGAGTTTCTTAGTTGTGTGAAGGATCTCCATGGCTATTCCAACATCTTGCAAACCAATAGAAAAATCAGATCACGTTTTTTGCTCTCTGGTGGAAGTTGGTGCCCCATTATTTCTGTTTCAGCCTTGAAATGGAGTAAAAATGCACTTTGACTAGTTGCAAACCCTTGGAAAGAGTTTTTTTGGCCTCTACATGTAGCCTCAGATCTTTGGGAGGCATTTTTTAAGGCTTTGACTGAAAAAATGTCCCTTCAGTGACGTTTTTGTATCAAGGGTCATTAAAACTTTGCGTGTTCTCAATCTGCAAGTCTCTGGTAACTGCTCACAACCTTCCTCAACCTCCCAACAAATGTCATGATTCATCTTAGCCCTACATTTCTCCTTTGGTAGTGCCCAATATCAGAAAAACTACTAGCAAAAGAAGTTAGGGTTTGGGCACTTCATTTTTGGTGCTTCTCTTTAGTGGGCCCACTTCAAATCCAATGCAATTTGACTTTATGCTATTTATTTCTCATTTGAATTATCTTTATATTCTAAGATCAGATTTTATGATTTTATGAATTAAGTTATTTTTGAGTAAATAACATTGAAGGCAATTTAAAGTTTTTTTAAAACTTGTATCTTTGCTTGACGAAGACGAAGTTGAGGCCTGAATTGGCAGGGTGTTAAATCCCCCTCAAAATACTAAACCACTTCATTCTTTGCTCCGTGCCAAGTCTAATGAGTGGTTGGAAGGCTACTTTCTCTCTCAAAATAGGCATTTTTAAAATGTTTTAGTGCTGTTTTTTTACAAAATTACTAGTTTATAGGAAATTAAAACTTTAAAATCTTGCAAACGGTAGCTCGGATTCGAGTGCCTTATTTTGAAAAAGTGCTTAGTTTTCAATTTTCCACAACTTAGGCTAGATAATTTTCAAAAATGCACTACTTTATAAAGTGCCAAAAATTTGGGTCTCCTGGGACGCATTTTCGATTGAGTCCGACGTCCTGTTTGTTTAAAGTCTTACACTGATTGCTCTAAGACACATTCTCAGCTGAGCCCAATGTATTTTTAGTGTGCACTTGCATATTTGGGGGGATCAACATTTTAGGGGGGTGTGATTGCTTTTCAGCACTTGCAATCTTTGCTTTCATTCTCCTTTCGGCATAATTTCACAACTTGCAATCAACACAACTTCACCTAAATTCAGCTTAAAATGGATTATTTTTAAATTAAACTCCTAACACCCTTCAAATATCATGAATGTAATGTTAAAATGTCAATCATTCTTAGAAGTAAAGGGTTGTATAGGATCACCATGGCTACTAAAGTAGAACCTAGCACTGATGCTGAAAAGGTCAAGTGGTACAACTATAGTGATGAAGCCTATGGATTACTAAGCTTGTCCATGTCTCCATAAATTAAATTCCATTTAGAAACCTCCAAGACTCCCAAAGACATATGGGACACCCTAGAAACCCTATTTGGGAAGCTTGATGAGATGAGAGGTCATGAGCTCAAAAATGAACTCATAAGTCTAAGTCCTAGAAACTTTGACACCCTTCAGGAATTCTTCACTAAGTTTAAGGCCCTTAGATTGCAATTGAAAGAATGCAGGATAGAGAAGAAAGATGATCAACTCATCCTTTCTATTCTCGCTAAGTTAGGTCCAAGCTATTCAGTCTTTGTCTCCACTTTCCATGCCACAAAAAGTGCCCTTGGCGCTACATATAAAATGCCTTTTCTGGATTCATTCATTGCTAACTTGACTAGGGAACAAGATAAACTAATCCAAATGGGCACAATGAAGTCTACTCAACCCCAAGCTTTGATAGCTAGAAATGGTAAGGATAAGACTTCAACAAAGGAGAAGAAAGAAAAGAACAAGGACCAAGAGAAGAAGAAAGAAAACAACAATCCTGCCAAAAACAACACTGAGTCTTCCTCCTCTAATGTTAAACCTAAGAAGGAGAAGGTTAAGTGTGCATATTGTAAGAAGACAGGGTATGATGAACACAAATTCATGAAGAAACAAATATATCATCTAACTCATCTTCTAGAGAAGCACAACATAGGTGTTCATGAGTCCATCAAGCAGAATTCATCTACCCAAGATTCTACTAAGGCAAAAGGCAAGTGTAAGGAGAAAGAAAAGGGAAAGGCCCTTATAGCTACAATAGCTTCTACATCTTCATGGGTCATTGACTTGGGTGCTTCTCGCCACATGGGCTCTTCCCTAGTTGAGTTTTCATCTTTGGAGCCTTGTAGCATGACTTCAATTAGTTTGGGTGATGACACATTAGTTTCCATTGTAGGGAGAGGGTCAATTGAAATGGAAGGAGGAACATTCAATAATGTTCTAAGTATTCCTTCTCTTTCAACCAATCTCCTATCTATGTACCAAATCACTCACATTGGTTGGGGTATGAGAGTTGAGTTTTTACCAGATTTAGTGCCTATCAGGGAGTTGCATAGTGATACTATAGTGGCAGTGGGTATGGCAGATCACCAAGCAAGGTTATACACCTTCTCACATTTTGCACCTGATTCTTCTCCAACAACATTGCTGACTCATTTAGATGGAGTTAGAAAATTATGGCATGAGTGGTTTGGCCACCTTAACTACTGCTACCTTGAGCAACTTTGCAAACATGACATGGTCATTGGCTTGCCTTGTGTCCAATTCTCAAAAGGACTTTGTGAGGGGTGCTCCCTTGGGAAGCATCTCAAAGCAAAATTTGACAAAGGCAAAGCTTGGAGGGCTTCACAACCTTTGGATTTAGTCCATAGTGATGTATCGGGACCGTTTCCCAAACCATCTTTCATAAGGGCCATGTACATCCTCACTTTCATTGATGATTTCTCTAGGTACACTTGGATATATTTTCTCAAACAAAAGTCTGAAGTGTTTTAAAATTTTGTAGACTTCAAGGCTCTTATTGAGAAATAGAGTGAGAAATCCATTAAGGTTCTTTAAATTGATAATGGAGGGGATTATGTCAACAATAGGTTTGAGCAATTTTACATGACAGAGGGGATTGATTTGCAGCACACAATCACTTACAGTCCTTCACAGAATGGGGTTATAGAACACAAAAATAGGTTCTTGAAAGAGATGGGTAGCTATATGATTCACTCCAAATCCTTAGCACCATAGTACTAAGCTGAAGCCATCAATTGTGCTTGCTACATTCAAAATAGGGTTCCTCACAAAGCTTTAAAAGAGATAACACCTTTGAAGCTTGGCATAAAAGGAAACCTAAAGTTGAACACCTTATTGTTTCTGGATCCCTAGCCATGGCCCACATACTGAAGAAGAAATGTAAAGCTATGGAATGTCAGTCCAAGCCTTACATCTTTGTAGGATATCTAGATGGTGTTAAGGGGTATCACCTTCTAGATCTAACCACTCATGAGTTGTTTATTAAGAGAAGTGTCCACTTTCAGGAGAGTCCTAGAGACTCAACACTTGGCACTTCTTCTCTCTCATTGGATCTACTTCTTCATGATGATTCCTCATATTTAGATCAGCCACAACAAATTCTTGAGCTAGAAACATCTTCTTCTTTGAGTTCAAATAGCAAGGACAGTGATGCAGAGTCATCCACCTCTAGTCAGTCAGAGGATGAGGAGTTAGCACTTGAATCACCCACTTTCAAGCCACTTTGGGCTAGACATACACTTGACAGTGTTAGCACTTGGGTAGGAGATCTTGTAGATGACAAATACACTAGGGGGGATTATCAGAGAGATCCACATGCCTTCTTTACTTCAGTTTTAGATCCATAGACTTTTTGAGAGGCATCAAGGGTACCTGAGTGGGATAATGCTTGGAGGAAGAATATTCTTCCTTAATCAAAAATCACACTTGGGACTTCACTTCAATTCATAATGGAAGGAAGATGGTTTGATGTAGGTGGATATATCAGACCAAGTTTATAGCAGATGGGTCAGTTGATAAATACAAGGTGTGACTGGTCACCAAGGGTTTCTCATAGGTGGTAGGCATTGACTACTTAGAGACTTTTGCACTCATTGCAAATATGACTTCTATTAGAATCACCTTGGCTATTGCCATAGCACATGGTTGGGATGTGCACCAGATGGATGTGAAGAGTGCCTTTCTTCACAGAGACTTAGAGGAGATCTACATGGAGCACCTGCCAAGATTTGTTCAAGATTCTTCCTTAGTATGTAGACTTAGGAAATCTATCTATGGCCTCAAACAGGCCCCTTGGGCTTGGTATGCCAAGATGGATTCCTTCCTTCTCACAACAGGTTTCACTAGGTGCCATTCTAACCCCAATGTCTACTTCTTGTGGTAGGATGATTTGTTCATGATTTTGGTTCTATATGTTGATGACCTTTTGATCACCGAGAGTTCTTCATCAACTATTGTAGTAGTGAAGGTATCTCTCTAGGATAGATTTGACATGACAGACTTGGGTTTGTTGTACTACTTCCTTGGCATCAAGATCTCATAGTCAGATTTAGGGATTTCTCTTGCACAACCTAAGTATGCTCTTGATTTATTGTTTCAGTTTTACATGGCTAATTTTAAGCCATCTCTAACTCCCTTTCTATTAGGAGTCAAGCTTGAGGTTGACTATTCTTCACCATTAGCTGATGCCACTCAGTATCGACAACTTGTTGGCAATCTCATCTACTTGACACACACCAGGCCTAACATATCATATGCAGTGGGACTTGTCTCTAGATTTATGTAGGAACCTCATGAGTTACATTGGAAAGTAGCTAAGAGGATCTTGCACTACATACAAGGTTCACATAGATATGGGATTCATTACAGATTTGGCATAGAGGCTGACTTGATTGGGTATACAGATTCAGAATAGGCTAGCAATTCGTAGACTCGCAAGTCCACTTTTGGTTACAATTTCTCTCTAGGTTCTGGTCCTATCAGTTGGTCTAGCAAGAAGCAAAATGCTATTGCTATATCATCCATAGAGGTAGAGTATAGGGGAGCTATTAATGTAGCTACTAAGGCTATTTGGCTTCAGGGGATACTTTCTGAGTTTGGCATTCCTATCAGGCAGCCCACCATCATTTATTGTGACAACCAGAGTACCATTCAAATTTGCAAGAATCTAATTTAGCACCAGTGGACCAAGCATATAGAGATTAACATGCATTTCATTTAGGATCTTATTCATATTCAGGTCATTGACTTGATATTTTGCCAGTCTTCAGAGTAGGTTATAGACATCTTCACCAAACCTTTCACCGAGAGCAAGTTCATTCATCTACGAGCTCTTCTTGGGGTGCAGTCCACATCTATAGTAGCATCATCTTCTAGGGAGGGCCACTAGCCTCTTCATTTCTTTTATGTCTCTCTTTTGGGGGGAGTTTTGTCCTATGGGTTTTCTCTTTTTCTCTATCATATGGGAGATTGCATTTGTACATGGGTACCTCATCAGGCCTAGTTGCTGGGACCCATTTTATATTTCCACACTGTCCACCTAAACTGTGCTTATGGGGGCTGTTACTGTAGGTTTTTATTTTTCCATATTATTTAATTAGGGAATATTATATATTTGTGCATACATGGAGTTTTCCTACATTCGTGGGATATGCTAGCTTATGTGGAGATGTGTGTCATAGATGTGTCATCGGTGTCATAAGAATGTCATAAGTAACTCCTTTGATCGGCTATTCTGGGTATGGGAGTTACTTCTCTATTCTTAGCACCTTGTCACCACCTTTCATGGAGGAGTTACAGTCTATTATTGGAGTGCTTTGACCACCTTTTATGGAGGAGTTACGTGCTCTCCTATATGTATTCTTCACTTTGGCCATCTTAAGTAAATTGAATATTGAGTTTTTCTCCTATTTGTCTTTTGGAAATTATATCTTTCAGTGTTTTCACTTTGATTTAGCTTCTTTGTGGTGTGCACCAACTTCATCTCGTGTGATCACTTGACCATTGCATTTGCATTATTCAAACCCTGGCAACAATTCTTATAATTTCAAATTTCCATCCTTTTTAGGGCCTTATCTTATTGAATTTTTTTGGGCATGCTTAACATCTTTTTTTTATTTGATAAGGTAAAAGCTAGGTTTTATAGGGACCTAGAACCACCAGAGTGTAGTATAATAGTATCAATAGGGTGGAGAATCCAAAAAACAAAATGTTATAATACTTAAAATAAAGAAAAAATAGGAATCTAAAATAGAACTAGGAGGAAGGTCCCTCCTGAGGGTCTTAAATGTTTGTAGTTTCCTCCATAGGGATGACATATTTTTCCTTTGATATTTTAGCCTAAGTGTAGTTCCTAAGGCCTTCTACCACTTCTTTGGGGATGACCATTCTAGGGTGATTTTTTCCTTTCACCTGTATGGGGGATTGGTTAGGGGGGACCACGTTGGGGGAAATTTTAGGGTGGGATACTAAAACCTTTGGTGGTTGAGAAGTAAGGGACTAAGAGGGTTCTATAGAAAGGATGAAATCCTATACTGTGGCTTCAGCCTATCTATGGAGTACATTCCTATCCTAAATGAATTTGGATAGACATAAACCTACTTGTTTGACCTTTGAGTTGAAATTTTGAAGTTGTAGTTTATTCTTTTCTAGATATTTTGTAACAATGGATTTTCCTTTCAAGTTTTCTTCATAGGGGTTCCCAATTCTAGATCAATGGGATTTGGTTTGGGAATAAATATTTTAAGTGGAAGGTCATCAGAGGGGCTTTGATAAACTATCCTAGAGGGTGTGATCAGAGAGCTGGTGGGATCCCTCAGTGGGATCCTCCATCAGAGAGTGCTTAACATCTATTTTAATTACACAAATTACCTATAAATAAATATGCACATGAGTTCATTTATACAAGACATATACATAGGATAAATAGTGAAAGAGCATATAAAATATAATACTTGATTTCATCTCATACGTACGAATAAGATTTAAGATATTCATACATGATAGATTTTTTATTGACTTACATAAATTTTTATTTACAAATTTTCATTTGACAAGTAGACCCATCATAACTACACCCATTTTATATTCTCTTATATTATCTCTTGAAATAAATTAGGGAAATAATAAGAGATTTTGGAATTTTTTCATATCAATTAAAAAATAAAGAGATTTTAATCATCTTAAATACATGAAAATAATACATAATATTTTTTATAAGTATATCTATCCTCTGCATTTTATGTTATTTATGGTATGGGTAAATAATCAACAATTTTGGGAAATCCAAAGTGATGTTGAGAAATTGAGAGATATTTTTTATTAGTTTAATCATATGGACAAAAAATTAAACTTGAAAGTGTTTTTTAAATAGATATGCTTTGAAAAAAAAATAGCCTTCGAATGTGCATAGGTAAGGAAGAGCCATGGTATTCCTTTACAAACCTCCTTTGTCAATTTTCAAACATCTTAGTCTCATATTGGCACATTTCATATCTATGTTTATTGCTATGTTATTATATTTATTTTATAAATATTTATGATTATGTTTACATTTATTTAGTGTAGTTTTGTTATCCTTACATCACATTCTAAAATTTCCATTAAAAAAACATCAAATTTGGTTAAGAATCTTAGGAGGAGGAGTTTTAGAAATTGATTGAACTTTTTTGGGATATATCCTCAATAAATGATGAAACCCAAAAAATTTCCTAACGTAACTCTAAAAACAATTTTCTTATGATTTAGCCTTACTACATATTATATTAATCATTTAATTGTTTTTCACAAGTTGTGTATAAGGTTTTTGCATTTCTTATATTTTCCAAAGTTATTTTCAACATAATCTTGAAGGATGTAATGCATGTAATTATAGACTATACATATTATATATCTAGAAGTTTAAGTCTAAAAGGCATAACTACATATAAAAATATACACAAGGAGTTGTGAATGCAATTTTATGTTAATCACTAGGGTTGATATTGATTTGGTTGTAATAAAAAATCCATTTATAATGGAATCTTATCATTCCACATTTTGGAATCAACATTAATATAAATATTTGAAAATGGAAAGTCATCCTTGGGATATGATTGATTTATATATTTTAAATTGATGCAAATCATTATGTCCCTAATTCACTTGGAAATTTTTACAATGTTAAAAATCCAATAAAAATAATTAATGGGTCTAAGAAAACCAATGTCAATTAACTTATAAATTTCCTCCTTAATCACGAGAAAAAATGTCTTGATATTCTTGTAATAAATTAGTATCAACCTTCTTCTTTCTAAGGGTTAATAATGTACCTAAATTTAAAATATTTAGCATGTCACTAATGTCAATGTTGATATTATTTGGATGTTAATTCAATAAGGTTTATATATATTCCACATAAGTGTGGTTCATAATTTATCCAAACTATTTAATCTAATTTCTTCATCAATAGGTAAGGGATCAGTTTCCCCAAAATAATCATGGTTTCTCAATGTGAAAGGAAATATATTATAATGATGTTAATTTAGTTATCCAGATTAGTTATAATTATTTAATGTCTTCATCAATGAAAAATGTATCAAATTAGGTGGATCATAGATGAAGTGGCATAATTAATTAAGTCAAGGTGTATAAGTTGTATATGCATGATACTTTCCATTTTTTTGGAGTGGTTAATTATAGATTTGGAAAAATGGCCAAGGAAAAATTTGTCAATAATAACACTCTCATGGTTTTGGTCTCCTATTATCCACTTAAAATGGTATAGCTTGAATTATTACATCCTTATTATATATAGTTCCTTTTTTAAATTTATGAGCATTTGGTAGATTATGTTGACTTCTACCTTGCTAGTTATTTCCTAAGTCATAACTTAAATCCCTATTTTATGCATATTTTTAATCAATTTAATATTTTATAGGTTAGTTTGAATAAAGTTGGTAATTTTTTTGGATTCATTTATATTGAAACAATTACCTATCATAATATGTTTACTCTTCAATGATGTTTGGGTAGGTATTCTATAATTTTGAGTGGTGATATAGAGTTTTACAATGTTAAATATTCTCATATAATGTCTATATTCTCAGGAGCCAATCATGTAAAATTTAAATTGGATAAGTGTTATTTTATACCGTCATACTTATCACCACTATTATGTTTCATGTTACTAATCTCAACCCATTCAAAGGTTTTCAATTGATCTATTGGAATATAAAATTTGGGTTTCATAATGGTTGGTTTCATTTGGTTCAAATGTGTTTCAATATTATCACTAGGCTCAAGCATTTTGTATAATATGAATGGCACATACCTACATGACATGTATATGCATAATTTATTAAAGTGGTTTAAATGAAAAATTCACTAGAATACATAATATAAATGTGTGAAATTAAGGTATATCTAGATTATAATAATATAACACAAAAAATAGATATACTTTGAGTGAAGAAAATTATTTTTTATTAAAAAAATAAAAGGTTTGGATGGCTCATCACCCATATATTATAATAAGAGAAATATTACAATAACTTCAAAAAAAATTAAACATTAAAAATAGTGAAAATCTAACTACAAATCCTGTATAGATTATGGAAAGAGCTTCATTAAAATACACAAAAGTGAAAAGATACAATACTTTAGTAATTATTAGAACTAGGAACCACAATAATTAAATTTATAAATTATATCTTCCATATCCTAATAATAGGTAACCATAACTAAATTTATTTAAATAAATAAAAATTAGAAAATACATCTTCAGTTAAATGCATAAAAACATTGACAACCGAAGAGATAAACACCAATACCCTCAAGGAACTTGGATAAAACCTATCAAAATCATTTATTTTAACCCTAATCCAATATTTCAAAAAATAAATGTGAAAAATGTTGATTACAAGTTTTCATTTTTCTCACAATATCTACCTTCCTTTTTAGGTTTTTAATTAGATTTAAATTCTAGTTATCACCCATTAAAGTTTTCAATAGGTAGAATAATTATAAAAGTTTCAATTTACATGATTTCAACCAATCTAGATTAGTTTTATTAAAACTCTATTGATCAAGTTCCTCTACTAAAAAAATACCTCTGGTATAAATTGAAGGAAATTTCATTAGTGACTTACTACAACATATTCCTTAAAATATGTTCTTAGAATTACATGTAATCCCTGAAAATAATTCACATAATCTCTTAAAATAAAATAATTGTGATATAATCCACTCTTATATTGGCTAATAGATTTGTCACATGTTTCCCTTCTCTTAAAAAATGTTTAAAATTGACAAAAAAAAAATGTTCATGATCAAATCCATTGATTCATTTAAAATTGTTTCCATCTTCTAGTTGAACATGCTATTTTTGTGAATTACATTAATCATTAAAAAATATTCACCTTCCACTAATAATCATGTGAATCCCTTGTATATATAAAGCTTAATCCCTTCCACAAATGATATAGTTATATCTTTGTTGTTTGTATATTTTGGAATGAAGATTGAGCTTCCCCATAAAAATTAACCCTTATGATTTGAAATTAAATAAAATATTCTATTTATATTTGGATTATTTATTAAATCACCATTAAAATTGAGTTTTATTTCATATATCCCAAGTGAATACCATTCATACATCAGTATTTGATTATGATTAATTATAAACTTAGTTAACTTATTGAAAATTTGTACCATTTTCATTAAAAAATATTTCTCTTACACTAAATATATCCAAATTTATCATTGAGGATGATGAAACATTATTATAAATAAACATTTAAATTATTCTTTGGAATATTTCCCATCAATATTCCATATTCCTAAATATTTTGTAGTTCCTCTCCATCCATATATTCCAAATAACATTTGTAGGTGTTACTTGAAAAAGAGTGTATAAATGTTTTGGCCACAATGATAAAGAATAAAAAATATCCTTCATTGAACCAAAGCAAACCCATATTTAATTTAATTTTTAAAGGATACATTCCAAGAGTTGTCAAGCATAATTACAAAGAAATATTAAATAATTAATTGACTCTACATCAGCCATGCACATAATAAATATTAAAGGACTTAAAAAACTCATTATTTGAAGATGATGTTGAGTCAAAATTTTACCAATTTCGATGAACTGGGAAACATAATTAGATTTAGGAGTGTTGGTGGAAATATAAATCAAATTATTAGGACAATAATTTTCCTCTAAACAAATGTTTATTGAAACCTGATACCCAAACCTTATCTTATAACATCCAATTTTATCTCCCAACCATCTTAGAGTATCTTATGATGTTTTGAAAGGAATTATCCTTTGACTTCAAGTTTGAACTAAAATATTGTTTTTGATTTCTATTAAACTACCATCTTAAGGCATTTCCTTTATCTACACCTTATTCTTACTTGATTGCCTTAATTTAGTACATTATGATTTGCACTTAAGTCTTGATTATTCATTTAATGATTATGATTTTTAAAAATTTATATGTAAATTAGAATTTATTTAAGTTGTTTATGTTTTACATTTAAATATTTATTTTCCATATCTTGTTTTAATTTTTATACATTTACATTTTGAATTCAAAATTTTACACATTTTGGCAAACAAATGTTATCATTATCTTTCCTAAATTATGATTCATACTATCATGTGCAATATAAAAAATCAAGTTTAAAAATGGTTTACATGTCAATTCCATAAATTAAATATATATCTATCTATCTAAAAAAAATTTATCATCTCATCAATACTAATAGTAAAAGCATCTCTAATTAAAAGTCACATCAATCATGTATAATATACATAAAAGATACATAATCAAATGAGATTAGAAACACATGAGATAAAAATTAGATTTATGGATCTCTCTATGAACATTTATTCCTTTAACAAGTCCAATCATCAAAAAAAAATTACTGAGTCTTCCCTCAAGGGGAAATCCATGGCTTACCAAGTGATGTTTGGGACACATTTGAACCCATTTTCTAGTACATTTATCAAATTCATCAAAATTAACATCTATTAATTTTTATTCTCTGATCATTTTTATAACTTTTTATTATTTGGAAATCCATTCCTTCATATACATCTCAAAAGGTCTTCTCAAACAAGTGAAAATACAAACACTCCACTTTTATCACTTCCATGTTAAAATTTCAAAATGGAATGACTTACCATGATTACACATGATATAGTATGAATTATACTATTCATCTAGTATGCATTATTGAAACCACCTTAGGGCACCTCTATGTGGGACAATCCACCATATTATATCTGTTTAATTATTAATTTGGTCAATTTATATGTTTAGTTATCATTCTATTCAATTTCTCTATTTAATCATCATTTTGGTATTTTATCTATTCAATTATCACTCTGGTCAATTTCTCTTTTTAATTATCATTTTGGTCATTTTATCTAGTTAATTATTTTACTCTGATCAATTTACTAATTCTTCTAATCTAGTCTAAAAATATTTGTTCATATAGCATATGAGTTTGAATTCACCTTGGGGCATCTATAGGTGGGATAATTCACTATATTAGATTTGTTCAATTATCATTATGGTCATTTCCTCTATTCAATTATTCTACTCTAATCAATTCACTAATTCTAATTCATTGATCAATTAATTCAATCAATTCCCCTTCTATAAATAATTTTTCTAATAAAAAACCCCACTTTATATTAATTAAATTAATATTTGATTAATTTAATAAATCATTATTCTAAATTATATTTATATTACAAATATAATTATAATTTCCTTTCATGTAATTATTTATTATTTTTCTCCAAGTGGGAATCTTCATTTAAGAAAGGATGTTGGGATTCTTAGGAATATGTTTTTGTGTGATAAATCATTTTGATAAAGTGAGTTAATATAAAACATTATTCTCCACCCTTCATCTTGGATACAATATGAAATTCCCTTAATTAGATTTGTGGTAAATTGTAGGAGCATTCTCAACTTTTTATCTTGGAAACAAGATGAAAATCCTACATTGGTGATCTATGTGCTTTTCTTGGGAATTATTCTACTCCATTCATCTTGGAAACAAGATCAAGGGTCTAAATAGACTCTAAAAAAGTTATTAGATGGATAATACTTCACCTTTCATCTTAGAAATAAGATGGACTTATATTAATTCTCATTTGATATTTTCAAAGGTCATCCTCGACTCTTCATCTTGATTAAGATGAAGGGCTCACATAAATTATCCATGTGTTGATCTATGTGCACTCTTGAGGACTCTTTTGTAACCATTGATCTTGATTTAAAGATGAAGGGTCCTCATTGATCCTAAATTGTTATAAATAGACCTCATTACATTGTAATTATGATGCTCAATTTAAATAATGAATTTCTAACCAATTCTAAAGTCTTCTTATGGATCATCTTCCTAATTCTTGATCAAGTTAAACATAGTCCATGGATTCAATAGATACGTATCAAATGAAATTAAACTTTATAAAGACCATTTGATACTACAACTAAGCTGAATCATATACAAATATGCTTCTAATTAAGGTTTACATGCCTTTGATTTGAATATTATGTATTATTAGTTGATGTTTTTATGCTTATGGGGTCTTAGGATCAATAATTATTCATTTTTTTGTGTGTTTTTAATTGACAAAAACTAACTTGACAAAAATATGCTTGTAAATAATCATAATGACACACTTGACAACTACCATTTGAAGGCATTTACTCTATCTACACCTTATTCCTTATATATCATTTTTAGATAAGTAGTTGCATACTTTAAACCCCCATTCAAACTAAAAAGTTTCCTATTGATCGTGTAACTCTACCTTATCTTAAATAGATGGAAAAATTTGCCTAGAAAGATACCAAAATTTTAGTTTGTCACCATTTCCTATATCCCATAACAAACTTTCAAATATTATTCTCCTTGAATAAGTAATTAAATAATAAATATGTGAACCTTTAGGTAGATTAGTCATTGTGAAGACATATTCAATCATATCTAAATAAATATATGTTAACCTTAAAAATTTACTCCAATGTTGACTAATTTATTCACATAAAATCTAATCCAAAATTGTACCTAAAGCATCATCATATAACATTAAACCTTTAATTCTTGCTCATTTCATATATTTAAGACAACACACCTTATGCCACTAAGCTAAGTAGATTTTCTTCTTATTATCTTTCCTTTGCAATTAAAATACTCTAAATGTAGACACTCCAATTTTATCACTTCCATGTCAAGTTAAAAAATAGAATGACTTCCAATAATTTTACATAATATTGTTTAAAATCATTTTTTCATCTAATATACATGTTTGAATTCACCTTGGGACATCTCTAGATGAGGAAATTTGATGTATTAGATATGTTTAATAGTCATTATCTAGTCAATTTATTTGTTTAATCATCATTTTCTGGTCAATTACTCCACTCAATTATCTTTATATTTTCTATTTCTTTGTTTAACTATCCATTTGGTCAATTTTTGTGTTCTAGTCAATTCACTATTTCCCCTTCTCTGATCAATTAATACTATTGATTCCCTCTTCTCTAAATTATTCTTCTAATTAAATTCTCTATATTGTACTAATTAAGATTATCTTTGATTAATTTATTTAAGCATTATTATAAATATATTTATATTTCAAATTGAATTATAGTTTATTTTCAATTAATTAATTATTCTTTTACCTCAAAGTGGGCATCTTCATACAAAGAAATACTATTGAAATCATAGTAATATACCATTGATAGCACACTAATTATGCAAAGTATTAGAAATAAAGTGACATTATTCTTCACCCTTCATTCTTGGAAACAAGATAAAGGACTCGCCTTTTATATCCATATGCTTTCTAGGATAGGATGTTCCACCCTTCATCATAGAAACAAGATGAAAGGCCCACATTCATTAGCCTTTTTTATTTATAAAGGGGAATATTCCACCCTTCATCTTAGAAACAAGATGAATGGTTTATATTCATCCATTATTGATATTTTTTAAGTTCATACTCCACCTTTCATCTTAATTGAGATGAATATCTTACATCATTGATCCATGTGAACACTTGAGGACACTTTGAAAACCATTCATCTTGATTTCAAAATGAAGGGTCCTCTTTGATCTAGTATTTGTACAAATACACCTCTTTGAAATAAAATTAAATATACTTAAGATCTATAATGAAGTGATGATCATTTCTCAAATAACCTTGTACATCAACTCTTTTACACTTTCTGATAAAAGTCTTCATGGTTCATAATTTTTATGGAATTATTTAACTAAAAATTGGAATTAATACAAGCCATATAAAGCTACATTTGAGTTGCATCTGAAAAAATAAAATTTAAAATGAAGTTTACATCATGTTTGTTTCAATATCTAAGCATTGTAGTATTTTGTATTTGTTGATATCATGAGGTCATAGGTGTGTGTTTTCATATTTGTCATCACTTTGATTGTTTAACAGCTTTGTGAAAATATTGAAGATATGCATTCTATCAATACACTAATGATCTTATTTATCATTTTTGACACACCTTTATGGACATAATAATATAAAATATATATGTAAAAATAACTTACACCACTACCTTAATGATAATAATCCTCCCAACAAGACTTAATCATTTATCCTTCCAAGAAACCAATCTTGATTGTATGTTCTCAAGTAATTTTTTCTCAAATTTTACCCTTGAAAATTCCATTAATAGATTAATGCCTAAATATTTTCTTGGAAGGGATTCAATTGAAATTCCTAGGATATTTCAAATTTGTTATAACCTTTATTTAATAATATTAACAAAGTAAATTTTATATTTTTCAAGATTCTCCTTTTTCATATTTGCCTCCTCAAATTTTATGAAAAATATTTTAAAATTCCATGGCATATTTTAGTTACACTAACCCAAACATAATAGTATCATATAAAAATTGAAGATGAGAATTAGATACATCTTCTGGAAAAGCTATCAAGTCTTTTATTTTACCCTTCTCAATCAAAGTTTTGGGAAAGAGGATCCAATTATATAACATCTATAAAATTTTTTATGTAACCAATAAGAATTATATTTACCAAAAATGAAAATAAAACTTCTGAAACACATATCATAACCCATGAAATTGAATCATCTACAAACCTAAAAGTTTTCAACAATTTATTTTAAAAATGCTAGCTCACTTTATCATAATCCTTTGTAAGATTGCATTTAATAATTATTCCTAAATATTTATTATATTTTTGAAAGTGAAGGATTTCATGAGTCAATATTTACCTATTCACAAATTATCTTTTACCAACAAATCCTTCTTTTCCATAGAAATAATCTTAGTAAGAAAAACTTTCAACATTTCAGTAATTGATTTAAAATAATTTTACAAACTATATTCTAAATATAAATTGGCCTAAAATAAATAAAAAGGGATGGGTTTTAATAATTTATAATCAAATTAATGAATTTTTAATTTAAATATCTCAAAACTTACATTAAAATATTAGAATTATTTACTACATCCATTAATTCTACCCCTAACACATTCTAGAATGTCGACAATCTTTGTTGGGAATCCATCTAGACCCCAAGCTTATCAACATATATTTTTTAGAGAAAAACCTTAAATTTTACCTTATTAAATGGTTACATCAAATATAAATTCTAATTATCAGTAATAATATTGGTAATAATAATAACAAATCTATCCATCTTTCTCTCATACCTTGATTCATTATAAAAGAGTAATTCTTGGAAAAAAACCTATATATTCACGTTTAATCTCCTCTAGTTAATTTTAAGCCACACACCTCTATATTTAATAGATAAAACTATATTAAATTTCCATGTTAATACCATATATTGGTGACAACTTATTACACTTATCTACTTAATCCAATTTTATTAATGATTTTATTTCTAAAACTTTTTTTTCAATATACATTATTCAATTTACTAGGAAACTCATCCTCCTTTTGTATAATTTATTTATGATAGGTGATTATTTATTATAAGATTTTAAAAATTTAAGTTAATTTTCCAAAATTTATTTATCTTAAAAAAATGTTTCCAAAATCATTTTTACTCCATTCTCTTATCTTATATTTGATTTTTTCAAAATTTAAGAAAAATTTAACATCTCAGACCCCTGATCTAGGTTACAAGTAACTTACCAATCCTTTAAAATTTTATTAAAGCCGATATATTTAAATAAAATATTTCAAACTTTAAAGGAATTCTATCCAAAAAAAAATTTAGATATAATTTTGAAAGACAAATGAGAGCATGATTTGATCTAGTGACATTCAAAACATTATATTTAGAAAAATAATTTTCATAAAGCTAGCTTGGTAAAATAAAAGACATCCAATCTTTCCAAAATTTTATTAAATTATTTTATCTTATTTTTCAAAGCATATTTCCCAATATTAAGTTCTAAATCTATTAAATACTTAGTAAATAGAAAATATTGAAATCTTTTTCAAATTGAGATTGTGTACTACTCTCTTTAATTTTATGTAGGGGATGTAAAATAACATTGAAATATCCTCCCACAATCACTTTTTTACCAAATTTTGTTCTAAAACAAAATATATGTATTGTTATGTTTTCCTTTTTTTACTGGACTATGTAGTCCATAGGCACTGATGATCATTCATGAAATATTTTTCTTATAACATTGAAAATATTAAATAATATAGTTTAAATATTTACTCATCAATATAAATTTAAATATTTTAGGGTTATAAATAGTACACAACTCCCTTAAGTTCCCCACTATATAATTCACACATCCTTGACAAGTTTATGACTAATTATTAATAGTTCACCAATTTATTTTAAAGATAACTTAGTTTTTTTGTAATAACATAATATCCAATATTCTCATCTGTAGTTGGCACCTAATTACATGATTTTTTTAATGTCATTGATACCCATAATATTATAGGATATACATTACATGAAAAAATGGAGGGAACTTCCCCTTTCACATGAGTATAAGTTAGTGACAATTTTCTAATCCCCTTTTTTATTTTCCCAGAAGAACTTTCCTAGAGAATTTCAAATTTTATCCTCCTACTCCTTCACTTAGAACTTATATTGTTAGGGGTAATTAAATCTACTAAACTATAAAATTATTTAAAATGTCAAATATTTTATTCTATTTATTATCATAAAAATAATCATGATTGAGGAAGGCTTATATGTCCTCTCTTCTATAGCATCAAAAATATTCCCTAAGATGCTCACAATTTTTTTCAAAATATTTTTATCAATCTTAGCATTGGTTGCTCATTATCAACCAAGGATATGGTAATAAAGGATAAATCACTTTTTACCATACTCTTGTTCCTATTATCTTCATATTAAAAAAAATTATGAATTTTTATTCTTATCTTTTCCTTAAACCATTTCCTCTTTTATTCTTATTTTCTCTCCTTCGATCTTTGAAAAATATTTTAATGCTTTCTTTAGAACCACATATTTTTTCCTTACCTTTTAGTCTTGTCACCTGATAGTTATTAAAACAAACCTTCAATAATAAATCTAAGAAGTATTTATTTTGGATGAGATTTTTAATCCCTTGTAACATTTATAAGATACTCAAAGCTTTTGTATGAAGGTCAAACTTCTTTTCTTCCCTAGATAAAATTTGTTTTCATACCTAGAGACACTTTCCTAGCTTATAATGTTTCATGATTCATACCATTAACACTTATACCTTGCTTATTTTATGCATCCCTAATCTAGTTATCCATTATAACTAATTCATAATATTCCCATATTCATGTTCAATTTATATATATCCCACCCATGAATATATTTGTTTCTATCATACCTAGGATTAATTTATATTTATATTTCCTTTCAACTTCTATTTGAAACTAGACTAATCCCTTGAAATTTAAAAATTATTACTTTTACCTTTGTACCTTTTTTGTTCTATATTTCAATATTCCTTCCCTCCCCATGCATATCCGTACAAGTGTTGTGATTATTTAACACTTTAGGAATAGTGGTTGAATATTTTTCCTTATAGATCCCCCTTTCTTACTTCCATATGAAAATAAGATGATTTACACCACTTATTTTTAGGGGAAAAAATTACAATATGATTTTTGAGCCACAAAGAAATATCTTTTTACATATATTTCATATTCCATTTTCTAAACAAAATTCTTTCCCTTAGAAGATAATAGGATAAAATTCACTAGAGAATCATTATTTTTTACTAAAATTTTAAATATATCAAAAGTTGAAAGATATTACCTTTATTTTTTAAGAAAAATATCACAAAAATTTCCCAAAGTATTCCATTTATCCCTCAAAACACCCATATGCCAATATTATAAGCGTAAGGCATCAAGTATAACCAAATATTGAACACAAATATTTTTCCACCATCCTATCATGAAACTTTTCCTCCCAAGAACAAACTATTAACTTTCACCTATTAAAAAACTAGAAACACTTATTAAGAATTTTTTTCCTACTTCCTCTCTAAAAGTCACACAAATTCTCCCTTTTGGATGAAAAGTATTCTTTTATTCCTTAAAACTTTTCCAATGAATAAATTTCCATTTCCTTAAATCCATAACCTCAACCCTTCCCCTATAATTTTACTAATAAGACCTTTAACACACATGAAATATCTAAATTCCTTCACTTTTTTGAATTGATAGTAATATGTTTTTCCAAACTTGAATAAAATTGGAGAGTAAGATCCACATTATATTTATTATCTTTATTTTATATAATTATTTTAGGATCTAAATCATGATAAAAAGGGGGCCTAGGTTTCAATTTTTTAAGGATCTCCTAGATCTACTTTTATCAAATCTTATATATTCCTCTTTAAATCCACTCAATGAACCATTTACCTTCTATTTCACCCTACATTTATCTAATAGAAATATATTTATCCTATTATTAGGTAAATTTCCTTTGATAAAACAATATTTTCATAATCTAAAACTTATATATATATGACTCATCTACCAAACTCTTTATTTCTAAACCCTTCACTAGATCCATAACCATCCCAAAGGAATATTCACTTGGGTTATTTAGTTTCAATTCAAATATATAATTTTTTAAAAACAAGTATAAATTTTTTCATTATTTATTTAAATAAAAATCTAGATGAATCCTTTAAAAATATATCAATAGCCATGTCTTTGACTAATCTTCCTTGTATTGCTTCTTCATTTCCACACCTAGACTGATTGATCTACTAAAGTAAATTTATGTTTTAGTTATTCAATTTTATAGATTTATCAATATTTTTATAAGCCTCCCATATCATTTTTTTAATTTTAAAATTCATATAATTCATCTCATTTTTGGTTGTTTGATGAGAGATAGCTAGGTATGGCTCAAGACTTGATACTAAGGCATGACTTCTTTTTGAAGCATTAGTTGAAATTAAATACATGTCTTAATTAGATATGTCATTTATAAAATATTATTTAATTATTAATATATCCTCTATAAAAATCTTATGGTGAGATTTGGTAATACCTAAAAACTAACCTTGCCTTATAGATTTTGAAATTAGGATTACAAATCCATATTCTTCTTATAAAAATTAAATTATGTTATACCTAATTTGTCATCATTATCTCTAATATATTTAAATTTATTCTCATGTGTTATCAATAGTTTTCCCTTATGTAACCCTCCATCCTTTCATAATAACTTACTAATTTCTTTTACACATTATTTATCCTAATTGGTGTGATGAAATTTCCCTCTCTCAATCATATTCTACTTCATCTAACTTCAAATATATTTTATTTATATTTACCTATAATCTTAAAAAATTGACCATTTTATCCCTAACCAACTATATATCTTTCCTTAGTTCTTCATAAGACATCTTCTTCTATTGTTTCTCCCCCCTTCTTTCAAATCTCAACCTTTTGAATTTTATTCTCATATCATTACTCCTCTTCTCTAAAATTTATTTCATATATTATTATTATCCCACTTATGTAGTTAATACTCATCCTTGTTTCATAATTTCTCTTCCTCTTTTTGTAACATCTCATTATTCTTATGTATCTCTCCTACTTCCATTTCTACTCCTTGACATTTGTGATTAATCTAGTAAATAAAAATATTAGAATAATTGAAATGAAAAAAATTAGGGTTATAAAATAAATACCAAATTTTATCAAATATTTATACCATCAAAAGTTAAAATCAAGTGCAAATAGGTAAAAAAAACCAATGTAGAGATAGCCTAGAAATCTTATAAGAATTCAAAAACATTGAAATTTTGACTTGGAGTATGTTGGTACACTCCTCAAGGACCAAGAGTGGGATAGTATGATCCTATAAAGTGTATATTTTTTTTTCAAAAATAATTCCTTTGCTTTTGTGCTCCAAAATCCTCACTCACTTTGTCATCATCAATTTTGGATCACCATGTTATCCTTAAAATCATATATTCTATAATTTGATTTCTAAACCTCCCTCTTCATTAAAGAAAAATAAAAAGATTTTAAGATTAATTCTTAATATCATGGATGCTATGAAAATAATTTATTCAAAAAATAAATTATGTTTTATATCCTCTATTTGTCAAAATTCCTTTGCATATATGGTTACACATGGCTCATGTCCTCATTTAATCTACATGTAATGTTTCTCTTGGTGTCTTCTTTGCATGTAAATGTTGGTCAATAAGTCCACCATATATATCTTTATCTCTAAAGCACCGTGTAAATTTATTCATGTCTCTTTATAATTCATGTAAAGTGGTTTTGAAGGTATACTACGTTCCATTTTAAATGTTGATAAATTCATAAATCTATTTTACATGTTAAAAAAAGGCTTCCCCAAGCCTATCAAAACCTTCCCCAAGCTTGTCACCCTTGGAAAAACCCCTACCAGATTCTTATGTGGCCTTTTTAAGGCCTTTTACCTATAAAAGGCTTTTGTTAAACCCACATGCTTGTAAAATACTTGATAAAAGTGCACCAACCATGAAATATACTTACAAAACATGCCAAACCTTTTAAAAACACCTCTCATCCATCTACATGGTGTCTCAAGGCCATTTTTTTTTTAAATGGTTGTTTTAAACCCAAGTTCATGGTTTTTGGTTAGATCAAAGGTAGGTTTAAGTAAATAATTCATGGTATTTACATTTTATGATGGCCAAATTTATGGTATTTACTAAATGAAGGTGGGTTTTGCTAATAAAACCCATCATATTTGTTAAAAATAGATGTTTAAAAGGTGGTTTTATCCCAAATTGATGTTATTGGATATTAAATTCATGATATTAACTACTAATTCATGGTATTAGATAGGTCAATGATGTTTTAAAAAAATAGAATTCATGTGGTCTTCTTAAAACCATTTCATAATCTAAAAACTTCATAATGAATTTTTTCATGTAAAAGTATCTTAAGAACCTCACTACCTTCCTTCAAAAGCTACCCTAAGTTATTTTAAGGTGGTTTGGAGAAACAATTCGTGGTATTAGCTATAGGTGGGTAGTTTTCATCAAAATAGAATCTATTTTTTGCATGAGTGGTATTCATCAAGATTTTTTCCTTGTGTGGCTTTGGAAAAACTCTTTTACATGTAAAAAAAATATAAATCCAAGACCCTTCCTAATTCATATACATTCAAATTCTTAGAAAGTGGTTTTCAAGAAAAGGGTAGGGTTGTTTAAACTTGCAGGTGAAGCTTTTAGAGTATGCATGTGTACTTTTGATTTGTTATGGTTTTTGGAAACCTTATGAGTCCTCTAAGTAACTCTCTCAATCATTCAACATGGATATTTGAATTCATTCATTATTCATCAACCCCATTCATCAATTTTTTCTTCTTCTCTCTTTCATGCATGACATTTAAAAAAAAGACTATGGTGGTTTTCAAAGGTAGAACATGCATGTGAGAGTATAGTTTATGTATTCAAAACATATATAGAAATAAAATATTTACATGTATTAGAAATATTATTATAATTAATGTCAAAGGGACATTATGAGCATGTCATTGATGTTCAAGACTAAGTATTATGATTTTAGGATGTGAAAGGGATCTTATCAAAGGTTAAGGATGATTGGAATGATTTTGGGCATGAGTATAATTTATATCATTTTTCATATTTATCATCTAAACATTTTGGGTCTATGATAGGAAAATATGAGAAATAAATTTGTTGATGTCACCATTACCATGTGTAGATGAGTCTAGTGGAATTGGTCATATGATTATGATCACATCAGTCCCTAGTTGTTATGTGCCAAATTTGAAGTCATGTGATTAATTGACATAAAATATATAGGGATGTAAAGTTGGCTACTTAGACAAAATCACTAAGTTTTTATACGTAGCCAAATTTTCAAAAGGGCTAAATAGATCCAAGTAATCATATTGATGAGGTGAGAATTTGCATACATGTATGTGTCAAGATAAAATGATCACATGGGATTCTTCATTATTGTGATTACATTTTATGTACTAAACCTCAAGTTACTTTATGTAGTGTGACAAAAGATATGCATGAACAAAGTTGGGCTCCTAGGCATTCTGACAATGTTTTCCCATAGTCAAATTTACAAGTTGCATGAAAAAGTTGAGAAGGAATTTTTATGATGTCATATCTTACACATATGAAGGATTCAGTAGAAAATGGATATATGGATGGAATAACCTATGTAATAGGATATTATGCACTAAATTTTAGGTCATATGACTAAGTGAAACAAGAGTTATGAAGGTGTAAAGTTAGCCTTCCAAGCATACTGAAATGGTCCCCATACTTAGTCAAATCTATAAAAGGTCTTATAAAGTTGTGATTCTTTTACAAAGACCATTTATGGATATTTGTGAGGGAAATAAATAGTAGATTTATTATGGGGTTTTCATGAGCATCTTAGATAAATAGTCCATTTGTTTAGATGAAGAGTGATGATCCCAAAATTGAATTATCTTTTCTCTTGGACATTATAGGGTTTCTTAGATAAACCCTAAGGGCTTAATTCATGATGTTCATGATATTTTCTATTTTTATGTTGATTGGATATAGCTAAGACTTGATATCTTAATTTATATCTCAATCCATTATCATCATTGAAACACTGACCCCTTCAACCTTGAAGTTACCAAATTGAAGTAGTGATCAATACTTTATATTTCATAAGTCTTAGATTTAATATTTAACCTAGCTTGATCAGCAGCTAGCATTTAATTGTATGTTAAAGATAAAATGATATGTGACAAAGTTAATATGTCAAAGGAACCTCTAAGTAAATGTGATAGTGACAAGTGTCACAATCATGGAACCTCCATAGTAAATCTACATGTTGGTTTAAATTTAAAAGGTTAATGAGAAACATGGGATTTATATGTGTATCAATGGTAGGAACTAATAGTAATGTGTAGAAGGCACGCACTAATACCAAGTTTCACATTCTCAAGAGTTAATAAGAGATAAATCTTGTTATAAGATATGATGGTGAGCACATAATCATGCAAAGGAGATCCAACAGAGCAAGTGGACTCAATAGGATAAAGTGATCGAGGTTTATTGACATAGTGACAAGTTAAAGACTGAGCAATTTTGAGAAGATTGATGAAGCATAAGTATTATAAAGACTCAATAAATAGTAAGATGGGATAAAGAGATCGATGTTTAACATCATGATAAAAGTAAAGATCATGCTAGTTTGAAGATCAAATGACATGCAAAAGCTTAGATCAAAAATATCAACAAATGCATTTTAAAGCTAAATAGTTAAATTTCAAAAGCATAAAAGGATCTAATAAGGAGCATGATCTTGTCAGAATTCAATAAAATGGATGTATTTCAAAATTGAGACATTTGAATAAAAACCATTAAATCATTATGTCAAACTTAATATCAATGATGAATATTTAAATATATGATCAGTCTAATGGTCAAGTGGAGGAACATTTAGGAACATGTAAGTAAGCCATGAATCATGACATAGATAACTAATTTTATTGATATAATAAATAAATTTTATGAAAATGTGCATGTGTATCAAAATTAGAGTCCATCAAATGCTATAAATAGTAATGAGACTAGGAATCATGGTGGTGGTACATGAGTTCTAGATGTGGGAAACTTATAGTTCAAGAGATAATGAAATAAGTCTATAATAGGGTGTGAACATAGATAAGATACATAACCCTAAATCAAATGCTTATATATATGTGTGTGTCATCTAGGACATATAAAATGATACTAGATCTATTGTTAATTCTATTGAGAAAAGTGAAATTGATAGAGAGAGGAAAAGATCAAGATATTGATGAAGTGTGCCAAATAGATAAATATAGAGACACAATGATAGCAGTTCAAAAAAGAGAATAAAGGAGAATGTGTAGAGTATGAGCAGTTATAGGTCACAACTATAATAGAGAATTATACTAGATTATTTTATGAATCAACATTATAATTAGGATTTGTATCTCCATAGTAGATCTGATTGATTGGTTCCATTAGACAAGCTGAGTTGGTGCTTAGTTAGGGAATGGGTGCTTCCTTAGAGTAGGTGCTCTTAAATCAAGGGACTGATGTCTCCTTAGGGTTGGTGCCCTTAAAATTTTTAACCAGTGATGTTATTTATTATGAGGTTGGATTAGAATGGTAGATTTTAGTAGTTATTCTCATGGTGGTTTTTCCCATATTGGGTTTTTCATGGTATATCTTGTGTTAGTTCTATTTATGTGTTTATGATCTCTACATATAGTTTTATGTTTGCATTAAAGGTTTGAAAAGGAATAAGTTAGTCAATCTATTGATTTAGCCCCCCCTTTAGTAGATAGTTATGTTTCAATAATTAGTATCATAGCCCATGTTTCTTAGAAGAACTTAATTAGATTAGGTAGATCTTGGAATTATGAACACAAATGGCTAGTCAAAAATTATATTCATCAAAAAAATAAACTCTCTTTGATGGATCAAGCTATGCATTTTATATCATAAGAATGGAAGCATATTTTTCCTCATTAGGGTTTGATATATGGATGTCTATGGTAAATGGATATACATCCCCTAATACAACTCCTACTGATTAGGCTACCAAGAAAGCATATGAGACAAATGCTAAGGCAAAGAATGTTATCCTTTGTGGATTTTCTAATTCAATGTTTGTCAAATTGATGCATTTTCAAAATGCAGAAGATATCTAAAAAAATTAAAGAGAATCTATGAAGGTGATGAAAAGGTAAATCAAGATAAGATACAAATGTTTAAGGGCAAGTTTGAGAGCCTTAAAATGAATGAATAAGAGATGAAATAATCAATGCAATCAGATGCCTTAGAGAAGAGATGAATGAATCAATAATTTTTAAAAAGGTCCTAAGATCTGTACCATCTAGGTATGACTCTAGAATTTATACAATATAGGAAGTAAGAGATCTAGATAAACTCACTATTGATGAGTTTCATGGAACCTTCATTTCTTATGAGATGAGAATGGGAGAATTAGACACCTTCAAGAGAGAAGCTACATTTAAAGCATCTAAACTAGCAAAAGCAAAATCACCTACATCCAGATCTAAGGAGATGAATGAAGAAGAAGCCAACTTTAAGTGCTTTAACTATGGTAAAGTAGTAAATTTTGATTTTAAATATCCTTAAAATAAAAATGATAACTCTGAGAAAGTAGAGAGTATTAAAAAGGTGAAACCCGACTATCCCAAGAAAAATAACTTATTTAAAAACAAGAAAGGCCTATAAATAAATGAAGACAATGATTCAATAGATGATAGTGATAGTTATGATGATGATCATGATTATGGTTTTATGGATGAGGAAAAGGAAGTCCTATTCATGATAATAAGATCGACATTTTTGGATTAAGAAGAATTTGAAGACTCAAATTAATAAAAAAGAGAAGTGGATTTAGAATGTGAACTCATCTATGCTCTAAAATAAATAGACAAACTAATAAAAGAGAACTCAAAATAGAAGAAGCTTGGACAAAAGGAGACTGAGAAAATGTCCAAAAGTCTTTATAACTCTAATATATATGGTGGTTAGCCTAAACACACAAGATAAAGAGGCTAAAATAATAGAAGATGTAGTTAAAATTGAACTAAAATTTAGATATAATGAGTGCATGAAGTTAGAACTAGAGATAGTGGATTTGAGAATAGAGATAGATAAATCTAAAGGACAACTAGACAAAAGTTTGAAGTTGATAGGAAGATAAAACATTCTTGATGAATTGATCAACTCCTAAAATCCTTTAAAAGAGAGATCATTTCTTGGTTATGATAAAGGAAAAATTTCCTTAACTAGTACATATACTAACCTATATGACAAATTCAAAGCAAAAGGAGAATTAGGATAAAATAAAGAGAAATATTGTAAGGATAAAAAAAGAGACTCAGACACAACTAATGTGAATAAATGTGAAGGAGAAAAGAAACCTAAAGGAAAGAAGAAGAAAAAGATAGATGATGAAAATGGATACACAAAACTGAGAGACTTCAATAAGCCAAAGTTTATAAGAGCTCCTCATATTACTCAAATAAATGCTATGACTAGGTATTCCTCATCTTTTTATGGTTATTATTATACTTTTAATTAGTTTGGTCATATGGCTATTAATTTTAGAGTTGTACCTAGAAGGAGAACAAATTTTTTAAGTAGAAACTCATTTGCTCCCTTGTTAGATACAAATGTAATATGTTATAATTGCAATAATTTTGGTTTCATAGCTAAACGATGTATAAAAAACTTTGTAATACCAAAAAAATAAAGTAAGAAGAAAGGCATGCATCTTAATGTGAACAAAGGTTCACAAGTCTCTGAAATGAAGAAAAATAAGCCAAATAAGAAACCCAAGGAATTGTGGAAAGTGAATTATCAATCTATTACTAATCAATCTACACTCAATGCCAATGAGAAGAATTTTTGTGTCATAGAAAATGGTTGATCAAAGTTTATGACTAGTGACAATAGCAAGTTCATCAAATTTAACAAATGTAAGGAAGGATCTATTAGCTTGGGAGACAACACTATAGTAAAGATTAGAGGTAAAAAAACCTTGAACATATATGGAGAACTACTTACACATGATGTCCTTTATGTTTAAGGATTGAAGCATAATTTTCTAAGTGTCACCCAAATGTGTGACAATGGATATAAGGTCACATTTGACATAGAAGGATATAAGTTAAAGAGATATAGAAGACTAGTTGTTGAAGGGAAAATAATTGAAACCAATATTTATAATATTATTGAATTAAATGGTAATATCTACCTCATAGGAAAGATTGATGATAATTGGTTATGATATAGAAGAATAGGTCATGTTAACTTTGATAACCTAATCAGACTAAGCTCAAATAAGTGTGTTAGACACATGCCCAAGATAACCAAATGTACAGACACTACTGGCAAAGAATGACAACTAGGCAAGTAGGCAAGGGTTAGATTTCAAACAAAGGAGTATGCAACTATAAAGCCTCTATAATTAGTTCATACTGATCTTTTTTATCCTACTAATACAATAAGATCTAAAGGAGAGAGATAATTCATGTTATTTGTATATGATTATGAAAGAATGACATGGGTAACCTTTTTGAAAGTCAAGTCACAGACATTTGAGAGATTCAAAATCTTAAGGGCCATGGTGGAGAATGATATTGGAGAAAAAATCATGTGTTTAGGATCTAAAAAAGGTGGTGAATTCACCTCAAATTAATTTATATAGTATTGTGAGAAGCATGGAATCAAAAGACATTACTCTGTAGTAAGGACTCTACAACATAATGGATTTGTTGAGTGAAAGAACATGACAATCAAGGAGATGGTTAGAATAATGCTAAAAGAGGCCAAGTTTCCTGATGGATACTGGAGAGAAGTAGTATAAGTAATAATATATATCTTGGATAGAGTTTAACTAAGGGTAAATAGTGAAAAAAATCCCTATGATCTATGGTATGGAAAGCCTGCCTTTGTTAAGTATTTCAAAGTGTTTGGAAGCAAATGCTACATCAAGAGAAAGTAGGGTAAATTGGGAAGATTTAAATCAAGATGTGATGAAGGAATATTTCTTGGTTATTCCACACAAATCAAATCCTACATATTTTATAATAAAAATCTACAAATATTGTAGAGAGCATTAGTGTCAAGGTTGAATAAGGCATGAAACGTGATGAACCCGATAAAGAAATCTATAATGAGGAATTAGATTCTAAATAATAATCAACTAATGAAGAGCATGAGGAAGTAAATGAAAAGGCACCTCCAATATTTGTTCAAAAGGATCATCATATAGAATAAATAATTGATAGTAGAATGAAGGAATTCAGATAAGAAAAAAAGTTACACCAAAAAAGGAGCAAGTAAGTTTTTCTATAATGTCTAAAATTGAGCCTAAAATCTATGTTAAAGATAGCAAGAATGAGAATTGGCTAAAATCCATAAAATAAGAACTGAGCCAAATCAAAAAGAATAAAACTTAGTAGTTAGTTCCAAGACCATCAAACAAGAATGTGATATGTACAAAATGGGTCTATAGAAACAAGTTCAATGAGGATGGAGTTGTTATAAGGAATAAAGAAAGATTGGTGTGCAAAGTATATGCACAAGTTAAGGGCATAGATTTTAAGGAAACATTTACTCCAATTTATAGATTGGAAGCTATAAGGATGTTTCTAGCATTCTCTATTTATAAGAAGTTCAAAGTCTATCAAATGGATGTTAAGTCTGCTTTCTTGAATGTGAACATAGAAGAGGAAGTCTACATAGAACAACATGAAGGTTTCTAGTTGTTAGAATAATAATATTATGTGTGCAGACTAAATAAATATTGATATGGTCTAAAATAGGCACCTAGAGCATGGTATTCAATATTGGACTAGTACCTACAATAGCAAGGTTTCAACAAAGGATGTGAAGATAATAATATATACTTTAAATTAGAAGATGAGCATATGTTGATTGTTGTTATTTATGTAGATGACATCATCTTTTGTGGTATAAATAATATAATGTGAAAATAATTTGATACACAAATACAAAGTGAGTTTGAGATGTCTATGATTGGAGAACCTTCTTTCTTCCATGGTCTACAAATAGCAAAAACTGATGAAGGGATATTTATATACCAAACTAAGTATGAAAAGGAAATTCTCAATAAATTTGGAATATAATATAGAAAACTAGTTAGTACTCCCATGATAATTGGATGCAAGTTGAGCAAATAGGATGAGTCCCTTGATGAATATTAGATAATGTAAAGATCAATGATAGGTATCTTGTTATACCTAACTACATCAAGACCATATATCATATAAGTAGTGTGCATAGTCACAAGATTTCAAGCAACTCCTAGAGAATCACATGTCACTATAGTGAAAAGGATATTTAGATACATCAATAACAAAATATACTATGGCCTATGGTATCCTAAAAATGAATATTTCACTTTGACATCTTAGACTTATGTTGATTAGGCAAGAAGTGTGGATGATAGAAGAAGCACTAGTGGTGGTTCATTTTTCCTTATAAATAGACTTGTTTCATGGCTAAGTAAAAATAAAGAGTTAGATACTCTTTTTACATCAGAAGCAGAGTATGTAGCAGTAGTGACATGTTTCACTCAAGTCTTGTGGATGAATAAAACACTAAAAGACATCAAGGTAGAGTATAAGTAACTTGTCTCTATTTTTATGATAATTCAAGTGATATTAATATATCAAATAATCTAGTGATGAATTCTACAACTAAGCACATATCAATCAAGTATCACTTCTTAATAGAAAGTGTTGGATATCAAGAGGTCACAATGGATTATGTTCCAACTCAAGATCAAATTATAGACATATTCACCAAACCTCTTCCCAAGAAATAATTTGAGTGTCTAAGAGAGAATTTGGGAGTGGTGGCTCCTACATCACATCCTTAGATCCTAGTGATAGGGCATGAGTCTAGGGGGAGTTTCACAAAAGCTTTGTTAATCCCTAGAAGAAGTGAGGAAATTCAACTAAGGTATGCATACTTTTAGAAAGTTATAATGAGTTGATGGTTATAGATTCTTGGACAAACTCCTTTATATGATAAATGGGGAGAAAAATGTGGACAAATAGTCATAAAGAGTCCCTTTTCCATTGATGTCAAAGGGGGAAAATATGATAAAATACTCTCTATAAAAGTTTGAATAAAAATTACAAATGTCAAAGAAGAAGCAAAGCAAGTGTCCAAGATGAGTATTAGGCAAATGTACCATTACCTAAGGGGGAATAAGTTTGGTATGAACATATTCAGTTTAGACTCATTAGAAGCCAATGTAATCAATGCCATAGAAAGACAAGAATATTATAATATCAGAGCATTCAGTTTTCCATTAATGACAAAGGAGGAGATTCTTGGAAATATGATTGTCATTAATGTCAAAAGGGACATTATGAGCATGCCATTAATGTTTAATATTGAGTATTATGATTTGAGGATGTTCAATGTATCTTATTAAAGTTCAAATATGATTGGAATACTTGTGTGCATAAGTGAAATTCATTTGGTTCTTCATATTGATCATCTAGACATTTTGGGTCTATTATACGAAAATCTAAGAAGGCAGTTTGTTGATGTCACCATTGCCTTGTTTGGATGACTTTAGGGGATATGGTTATATGGTTATGATCACATCAGTCCCTAGTTGTTATACACCAGATTTTAAGTCATTCAATGAAGCATGGTAGAAGATATGGGGATGAAATGATGGATATTCAGACAAAAAGCATTAAGTTTTTACACAAAAAAATTTGCAAAAGGGCTAAATAGATCCAAGTAAGCATATTGAGGAGGTAAAAATTTACACACATGGATGTGTCAAGAAAAAATGATCACATGGGTTTGTTCATTTTTGTTCCCAATTTCTATTCACTAAATCTCAAGTCATGCAATGTAGCACGACAAAAGATATGCATGAGAAAATTTGGGTACCTAGGCATTTTGATATTATTTTCCCACAATCAAATTTGTAAGTTGCAAGAAATAGCTAATAAGGAAATTTGATGATGTCATATATTACATGTATGTAGGCTTAAATAAAAAATGGATATATAGATTGAATCCCCTATGTAAGAGGATCTTATGCACTAAATTGTATGTCATACAACTAAGCACAATAAGAGTTATGCAGGTGTAAAGTTAGCCTTTGATGCATATTGAAACACTCCCCATACTTAGTCAAATCTACACTAGGTCCCTCAAAGTTGTCATGCTTTTAAAAATATGATTTATGGAAATTTTTAAAGGAAATAAATATAAGATCTATTACATGTTTTTCATGAGCATATTAGATATATGGTCTGTAGGTTTAGATGAAGAGTGATGAGCCCATAACTAAATTATATTTTCTCTTAGACATTATAAGGTTTCTTAGATAAACACTAAGGGATTAATTCATGATGTTTATAGGATTTTCTATTTTGATGTTGATTGGATATAATTGGGACTTCATAGCTTAAATTATATATTAAGCCCTTGTAATCATTATAAAACTAGCCCCTTCAACCTAGAAATTACCAGCTCAAAGTATTGATTAATACATTCTATTTCATAAGTCTTAGACTTAATATTTATCCCATCTTGATCAATGGCTAGTGATTAATCATACATTAAAGATCTAATGATGCATATCAAATTTAATATGTTAGATACACCTTTGATTAAATGTGCTAGTGACAAGTGTCACAATCACATAGGCTAAATAATAAATCTATAGAGTGGTTTAAAATAAAAACATCAATAAGCATTGCATGATTACCAAGTGTTTAGGAATTGATAGAAATGTAAAAAAGCTACATATTAATTCCAAGTGTCACATTCTCAATATCTAATCAAAGATAGATATCAAGCTTATTATAATATTTGATGGTGAGTGTGTAATCATGCAAAGGAGGTCCAGTAGAGTGAGTGGACTTAATGGGATAAAGTGCTCAAGGTCTATCAACATAGTGGTGAGTTAAATACCAAGAAAGTTTGAGAAGACCAATAAAGTGCAAGAATTCCAAAGACTTAGGAATCCATAAGATGGGATAAAGAGATTGATGTTTAATGTTAGGACATATGTAAAGAGTGTGCTAGTTTGAATATGAAATAACACACAAATCTCATATCAAAAATATTGACAGATGTATTTTAAATTTGAATATTTAATGTTTGGTAGTGTACAAGAATGTAATAGATAGTGTGAGCCTATCAAATATCAATTGAATGGATGAATTTTAAAGTTGAGATATTTAAATAAAGACCATCATATCATGGCACCAAACTTAATATCAATGGTAGATATTTAAATATATACAATTAAGCATAAGAACATGAAAGTAAGCCATGAATCATGACACAAATAATGAATTTGATTGTTGGAATTAGTCAAATCTATGTAAATGTGCATGTGCATCAAAACTAGAGTCCATCAAATGCTATAAATAGTAATGAGACTAGAAATCATGATGGTGGTACATGCGTTCTAGACATGGGAAACTTATAGTTCAATAGATAATGAACTGAGTCTAAAACAAAGTGTGAACATAGAGAATATATGGAACCCTAGATCAAATTATTATATATACATACGCACACACATGTCATCTAGGACACAAAAAATATTACTGGAGTTATTGCTATTGCTTTTGAGTAGAGTCAATTGAGATAAAGAGGAAGAGAGCAAGAGATTGATGAAGTGTATCAAATAGATAAATATAGAGACACATAGATATAAGGACAAAAAAGAGAAGATAATATAATGTGTAGAGTATGAGAATTTATAGATCAAACCTGTAACAAAGATCTGAGATTGAATTATTTTATGAATCAACATTGTAATTTGGAGTTATATCTCTATAATAGATTTGATTGGTTGGTGCCATTAGACAAGTTGAGTTGGTGCTTAGTTATGGAGTGGGTTATTTAAAGTAAGTTCTCTTAAATTAGGGGATTGGTGTCTCATTAGGGTTGGTGCCCTTAAAATTTTTAACTATTGAGGTTCTTTATTATGAGTATGGATTAGAATGGTAGATTCTATCAACTATTCTCATTGTGGTTTTTACCATATTGGGTTTTTTGTGGTATATCTTGTGTTATGTCTATTTGTGTGTTTATGATCTCTACATATAGTTTTAAGTCTACATAAAAGGTCTAAAAAATAATAAGTTAATCAATCTAATGATTCACCCTCCTCTTAGTAAATAGTTATGTTCTAAAAAAATAGACAAGAAAGTTATTAGAATATTATTTGATCTCATAGCCTTTACAATTTATCATAGGTATTAATATCCATTATACTAAATTTAGATGTACACACACATTTTATCTTTCTAGATTTTATCTACAACAATATCAATATGACTTTTCAAGTTGATGTTATATTGACCTCATCAAAAATAAATTTCAAGTAGATGGGATATGAACTAATTCTATTCTAGAAATAAAAATCTTGAAAGTCTCTGATAACAACATGATTCACATGATTGGATAGATGAATCGACATATTGCTTCTTTTCTAACATCTTTTCACTCTGAAGATCTAGTACTTGCATGCACAAAGTAGTATAATATAGAGACTAGGGAAATAAGGTATGTAGATAATTATTTGGTGTCTAAACTAGATATAACCTCCATAGTCATCATATTCACCCTTTAACCTCATGATGATATAGTGTAAATTAATTTTTAAAAATACTCAAATTTTTGAGAAAATAACCATTAGATTTGAAAATATGTTGAATCAATCTTGGTTGAAAAATAGAAGAGTGAATATCAAATACACTAAAACACTATATAGTTTAGATTTCAAGGAATAACTATAATATATAATTACTCTATTAATAAAATTAATGGGGAACAAATTGATGACTTATTTTTCATTATATGTGCATGTACATGAACATAATATATTTTGGAAAATAGCTCATTGATTGGTATTTGATAATTAGAAACATCATTCATGAATATCTGACCAAGTTGGAATCCACACAAGAATTTTATATGACCTCATATTTGGTCTATTCCATTGTAATACTTAGAATTTAGATTGGTTTGATGGAAGTGAATAATAACCTCACTGGTGCATTGGTATATGATAAGTTCCCTCAAATCATTCATGAGAAAGGAAAAATTCATTTCAGGAGAGTAAACCATGCATTCTCCATGATGATAGTCAAGAAGTTGGATGAAAACCTTGTAGCAAATATTTCCAATCAAGGATTTTCTCTAATAATAAAATATGGGATGTAATTTATTCAGTTCCTAATGTTTGTCTATATTAGGTTTGGAAGATTTTAATGTATTCATATTATACTACCAAGATATCCTAGTGACAAAATATTTTCGATCAAGATTTGAAAAAAATTAAGTGAAATACATAGGAAGTGTATCAACTAGAAATTTAAAGGAATAACATTTCCTATCAAATTTATATATTTCTTATATAAATAAATAAACGATGCCACTAATATTGAAAATTCATTTGTGTAATTTTTCTATGCAATTGTATATAAGGATGCTTGTTTTTGATATCAAAGGTTTCACAATAAATAATCTCAGAATAGCCCCATTATCATCAAATTTCATAAATTGAAGACTATCAGGAGGATTATGAAGATGAATTCAAAGCCAAAAAATATATTTGTCAAGGATGACCTTGAAATATATGAAATATTTTAGATTTTAATGGCACAAAAAAAACATTGAGGATGATGGCACTGATGTTGTGGAATATATTTTCTATGAAAAGATTCATCTCACAACCAAACCTCCATTTTTTTGGTCAATAAGATAATTAATGGAAATTGTAAAACACACATAGATCATGCTAGAAATATCTATATATTTGTATGATATAAAAGTGAGATAATATACTTTAGGAAGCCATCAAAATGGTGAAAGAAGTTCAAGATGGAAATAACAACTTCTTATACTCTAATTTCTCAATCTTCATAAAAAATCTAGTTTAGCCACAATAGAAGGATAAGGAGAAGATCCCAATAGAAATAAAATTCATAAACAAACATGTGAAGGTGATATTACAAGGTAAAAAAATTAAATAAATATGCTCACTCTAGCTGACACTACAAATTTCACACAAGAAATTGATCCTTTAATGTTGATTGACAACACCACTCAACAACTCATGTATTCTCTCTCAAGTTCAATACCCTTTTTCATTTTTATTACTCTCATTTAATCATAAGTTCCTTCATCACTTACATTTTTTCATCCACTTCCATCATATTCATTATCATTTCTACCTCTACCTCCACCTCTTATTTTCCTTATGCAACAAGTTATTACTCCTCCATAATCAGTTGAACCTAGATATATTCTTATATCATCCTTTAAATAGTCATATTCATTGAATCTCTTAGTTTTTTCAAGTAATAAATTGGATAATTCATAGGGATACATGTCTTCTTCATGGCTACAAAAGATAATCAACATGAGAAAATATACATTCACATCGGTAGAAATTGATTTTAATGTTATTGATAATATATAATAAGGTCTTCAAAAAAGAGAAAGTTGAATACTAATTCAAGGTTATGATTTAATATTTAGGTGCATAATCTAAAGATATTTACCAACCTCTTATATGAAACAATAAATATGAAATAACTTTGGCAAATTACAACATCAACAAGACTAATATTGGTGAATCCACTCTTGAAGGAAATAATCATAATTTTAAGGTGATTGAAATGATGTTGATCTATATGGATGAAGAAGGTATTTAATCTCAATAATAATTGAAGGAAAAAGTATGTATTATTTAATCATATAATAAACATATATTGAATATAGGTGAAATCTCATAGAAAGTGATCACTACACTTGTATCAACCTCTTCCACAATACAAATACCAAGCTTTGAATTTGAGATTGATATAATATAATCACCAAAATTAATAGGTATAACAATCCAAGTAAAATCATGGAGTCTTGTTTTTAAGATATACTTCTTGATGGTTTTATATTTCTTGATGAGAATAAAAAAATATATGATATTATCATTTCTAGTTAGGTGAAAATCGAAGAGGAAATTGTAGCTGCTAAGATAAACTTGGAGTATGGAATGATCTAAACATATAACTGAAATATATGTCTACTATGGATGATAATTAATTTATATTAGAAGGTATCCTTGATAAATTCAAAGACAACAATTCATGCTTGAGGGATCAATGTGTGAATTGTAAAATCCATGCTCTGGATGAAGCTTTGGAAGACTTGAAACACCATGAAAATGGTTGTAGAAAAATGAAATCAAAATTATTTGATAACATTCATGTTGTTCATTAAAATATTAAGTGAAGATGAATCAAAGACACATGAAACCACAAAATTGAAAGAATAATTTTAGAAAATGGTAAAATAAGAGTTATTTAGAATGAAAACATTCAACAAAAAATAAGATAAGTTGATAAGTATTCATTGTGTGACCAAAGATATAAATCCAAAATTCTTGAGACTTTTCAAAAGGATCTAAGAGGCTACCAATGCATCATATGAATCAGTTGCATGTTTATCTCATACAATTTTAATTGTAAGAGAAGTGATTGTCTAGACTATTCATGGGTTAATAATATATAGGTTTAAATCATCACAAAAAGAGGAATAATATATGGTTAAAATATTTGATCAAGATACCTTTAACAAAAAGACTTGTCTTCTTCATAATAACCACTAAAAAGTCACTTTTGTTTTCCCAGCATTCTATTTTTTTGTTGTAATTTTTATAATCACTTAAAAAGGTCATGTTTACCTTTATAATGCTATAAAAGATAAAGTAGTTATAAAATAGAAGTATTTTATAATAAATGTTGTTATAAAAGTGGTTACTAGGTGGTTATGATGTGGTTACACCCTCATAAGCTATAAATACAAGTTTTTTTTCCATTGTAATAGGGCCTTCTTGACAATAAAATAGATTTGTACAAAGATATAAAATAAAGATTGTATTTTAAACCTCTGAAAGAATCAATACAAGAACTTTTTCAAAAATTGTGCCCAATTTTTTTTTATACATTACTCTCTTTTATTCTTTTTCTTTTAAATGTTGTTGAGTTATATTTTTAGATAGTTAATGTATATGAAATTTTTATTGTGTAAATCTTCCTGCACCTGTATTAAGAATTTTTTTCATTATGAAAACCTTGGTGGGTTAAGAATATGATTTATATTTATTTTTATAATCAAGTACAAATTAATTTCTTGCCCCCTTTTATAGGGTTTTTCAAGCTCTTTGGTGTATATATTTTATTCCTATGTCTATAATATGCCTTTCATATCCCATTTTCATGATAAATATTTCCTAAACTAAAATATCCTTTTTTAGATTGTTTTATTAAGTTTTTCATGTTAATATATTTAAAATCATCCTTATTATTTAATTTCCTCCATTATCTCCTTATATTTTCTTTCTACTACTTTTTCTATTTTTTTGGTTAAAATTAAAATTCTCATACAAAACACCACTTGTATTGAAAATAGATTTATTTTCAATAGTTTATTTCTTTTCAATAGAGCTAGATACACATTATAATAGGAGAGGGACTTTGTTACCACACTATTGATATAAATCCTCAATTAGTCCCCTTGAAAGTTTTTTAGCCAATAATTGTTGGTACCCAACATGGGTTACATATTTGTGCTTATCATATGGCCCATAGATGAAATTATTCCCATGTAACTCTCTCAATAGCTCAAGGCCAAAATAAACAACTAGATATTAAGTGGGATCAATATAGATAAATATGAACATTGATATCATACATTGTTATTGGTAGTTTTATGAGGTTAGTATTTCTCAATTCTAGATCATTTTGACAATACTAAACCAATAACTAGATTGTGCAGAAAGAGAAGAAGTGATTCATGAATGTAGAATAGCTTATCGAGTTCATCAAGAACACTAAAATATTGATCATTAAATTATGTGTATTACTATTATTATGAATCAAGATCTTAATCATCAACCTTGTCTAGATTGGATAGAAGAAAAAAAATAAGATATTTATTCAAGTCTTCGATTGCTCACATGGGATAAAAATAAGTCAATCCCAATTCAACACTATCACTATAGTAATTAAAATAGAATAATATTGTGATATTTTTGTTTGAAAAAACATAAAAACTTTTTCAATGAGACAAGAAAGAAGACAAACATGAAGAGTAATTCATATATCTTACCAAAGATATTCTATAATAAGAATTCCTTCAAATTACCATCCCAAAAGTTCAAGCTCCAGTAATTCTATTAAATATTGATTGGTTATGTGAGACACATGAGGACATTTATTTATATTTGTGATTTTTTACATGAGACAATATAACTAGTGTATTTTACTTTCAAAGGGTTATCTAACTATTAGAATAAGAAGAAGATTATGTAATTTCGACACAAATATATGAATCAATAGTTACACAAAGAACATAACAACAACAAAGATAATCTTAGAGAGCATTCCAAATCTAGTTTATCTTCCTGAGAATAAAAAAACAAAAGAAGTCAATTAATTTTCCTTCAAGTCCCAAGAAAAGTAAACATTCATAAGGTGATCCAATAATAAGTTAGCCTCTTATACTATCATGTGTTTTTCTCTTGTTACAAGTAGTTTTTCCAACCATGGAATTGTTTTTGGGTAATGTAATCAATCCATTATCTTTAATATAACTACATGAAATTACAAAAGGATTATGGAATAATTTCCAAAAATTTATAGGTTATTGTAAGTAGCATATAGATGAGCATATTTTTACATTCTATATAGTTTGTGTAATATTATGTCTAAAATATGAATACATTATAGTTATATTATTAATTGAAAATTTATAGAATGTAACTACTGATTAATTCTATAGACTTGATCTAGGAGTCATTACTAATTAGAATGATGAAAATCAAGTTTGAGAATATATTCACAACAATGAAAGATGCACATGTTTTATTTTCACAATTCACTTAGATGAATAAATTGACTTATGAACCTATGATATATTTCATATCTAAATTTATTAAGTTACTTCATAATATACTGACAAATGTTAAGCTAATATGTGAGAATTATAAATATTTATTTATCAATTCTCAATTTATAAGGATTAGTTATCAATTGCGAAGCTCTAGAGTGAATGACATGGATACAACTAAAACAATATCAATTGTCATCAAATATCACATGATAATGGTTAGTAAACTAAATAAATAACCTTCAAAAGTTAGAACATAAAGCTTAGGTCAGTCTTGTATTAAACACCTTTTGAAAAATATTGCCAATGACATAATAGCTTTAAAAAATAAATTTCACCATAAAACTATCAATACTCTTTATAAATATATTCCTAAGAGAAACTATGTGCCATTCTAAAGGAATCATCCATGATTGTAAGCTCAATAATAGAATCTTTCCATAGAATCTCTTCCACACCCAAATACAAATGCTCTAGTTATTGTTATTTTGGAAATAAAAGATATTTTTTGGATATGGATAAGTTGAAAAATAAGAATAAATAGAAATCCAAGATCATCAAAAATTTGAAATAAAATAACCTAGTAGTGAATCCAATAACATGTACTTGGAATATAACTCAGGTGAAGATGATTACAATGACACCATTGGAGATATTAATATCCACTCATTGTGACATAATAAAAAACACAATAAATTGATAAAAATTAAGAAACTATAAAAGTCATTCTTCCACAAGAAACTATTTCAATGAGACTAATGAAATGAAATAAACTAATGGCTAACATAAGTGAATATCCTCAAATAATTACTACCACTTATCTAAAAGGTAACAATGATATGAAAATTTCTCAACACATTGAAAGTTTTTTTTCTACCAACTTACTTGCTTTTCATATAATTAAACATATAAATAAATAAATAATATAAATGTCTCAAGATGAGTATTTGAGGTCAAATCCTAATCAATTATATAGTCTAGTATAGTTTATCAAAGGTAAAAATCCCAATAGAAAAAATCTCAATGTCAAAGGGATACTAGTAACTCCATCCTATTCTAATATAGTTAATTACATGGTAGTTGTCACATCCAAATCCAATAATTTTTAACACTTATATATTTACCTTTTCCTTAAGGGATGAAAATTAAGAAATTGTATCATTGATACTTGAATATTTGATAACATGATGCCCATTAAATTTACCCATTACCTTGGTTTGACCTACATAAATACCTTTGGACATTTTTACTCCATAAAAGAAAAATAGGTAACTCTCGTTGGTTATATCAAAGATAATCAACTCATCTTAGCCTCTTTTCATAATAAAGGATTAATATGACTATCTTAGTAGTATATATTCTAGCTACCTATGGTATTCTATTGGGAATAAAATTTTGAAATAATTTGGTGGTAAGATTCAGTTAGATATTTGTCATGCAATGATTCCTATCAAATGAGTAAAAAAATCCCTAAGTAAAAACTAAATACACCTTGAAAAAATTAGATGATCCTAGAGTAAATATTATGTATGAAGATGAAGGAATAGGGAATTATCTACTCATGCTAGAGTAAGATTTCAATATGCTTGAAGAGATTGAAAATGGTCATAATGATATATATATATATATATATATATATATGGATGCTTGAGTTTGAAGTTAGTTTTTCTTTAGTTGGTATAGGTGTGGGAGTTATTCTGATATCTCCAAAAAAAAAAAAATCCTTTCTCTTACAAATTGTGATTTGAGTTTACTAACAATATTGTCAAGTAAAAAACTCTTATACTTAGTTTATATATTACTTAAGAGATGGGAATCAGAAATATAATTGATTTGGGAGATGTATAATTAGTTATATGGAAAATTAAAGGTCAATATTAGGTAAATAATGATTGCTTGAAGCAGTATTAAAATAAGGTATGAGATAATATACAAGCATTTGAATCTTTTTCCATAGCATCCATCCCAAGAGAAAGTAATGAAAAGTAGGTGCACTTATAGTATCTAATTATTTATTGATTCCACAATAAAATATCATAAAAGATAAGTATAAAATTGCAATGGTGTACATGCCTAGTATGTCATATAAATCACAAAAGTGGTAAGTTTTCAATGATGACTAACAAATTACCACCTTTTTGGAAAAAAAAATTATAAATATTTATTTTGAAGGAAGTGAATCATCATATTAGGAATATTCAATACACATAGATAAATAAGGTATTGATGAAGGAAAGATGAGGAAGGAGTAATCAAACATAAAGTAAAAAACATTCCTATAGGTTTGGTTTCTTTATAAGAACTCTTTGATAAGCATGATAGGTTTTTAAACAATAAAATACATAAATACTCTATCAATTCAACAAATCATGAAAAGGTGAATATCATCTCTAAAGAATAACCTAGATTGGTAAATCTTGGAAAAAAATTCTCGCTTGAATAGAGAATAAAATTTATTACAATACTTTGGAAATATATTGAAGATCTCACATACTCACAGATAGATCTCAAGTCATTCTGGCTAAAAGAGATGAATCATACAATACCTCTCAATCTTGATGTTAAGACTTTCAAAAAAAAACAAAAAGGTCATACAACATAAAGATAGATAAAACCATTTTTGAATAAATCTAAAAAATGTTTAATGCATGACTCATTTCCCCATTCATCATTTGACATGGGTTGTGAATATAGTTCTAGTTTGTAATAAAAGTGGAGAGATCAGAATCTGTGTTGATTTTCACAATCTAAAGCAATCAAACTTAAAGGATAAATATCCATTACCTATCATGGATTAGGTTCTCTAGGAAATTACAAGTTCAAAAATGCTTTTTATGTTGTATGGTTTCTTTGGATATAAATAGATAGAAGTTTCCAAATAATATCAACATAATACTGCCTTCACAACTCCCTAAGGTACTTTTGTGTATCAAATAAATACATTTGGTTTGTTCAACATAGGAGATACATTACAAAAATCCATGGACCTTTCCATAAAATATATTAAGAGTAATATAATTTTGGTATATCTAGATGATTTAATAGTGTTCTCAAAGAAAAGGGAAGATCAATAAGAACATCTAAATGAAGTGTTCAAAAAAATCATCTTCATGACATTTCACTCAAACCTAAAAAGTATATATTTGGGGTAATATAATTAAAAATACTTAAGAATTTCAACTCAAAGGAACCAATATATATTGACTCAAATAGAATTGAGTTAATCCATAAATTATCTTTACCAACTATAAAACTAGGTGTACACTCATTTTTATAAAAGGTGAACTTTATAAGAAGATTCATTCTAGATTGTGTAAAACTTACCAGACACATTTTAAAAATGATGAAATGTATAACCTCTTTAAAAATATAACAATGAAGTTAAATAATCATTTGGAAAAATAAAATAATCCATTACACACATGCCCACTCTGATCTACCTATCTTTCAATAAGGATTTTATTTTCTATTATTATTCTTTAAATCATACCCTTTCATCCATTTTAGTTCAAAATAATAATTAAGGGATTGATTCATTAATCACCTTAATGAGATTTGGTCCTAAAGATAGAGATTAGAAAATTTTAGCCAGAATAAAAACATGCATATTATTTTTTTAATCTTTAAAATAATTTATTTATTATATCTTTCATTTAGATTCTATTGTGATGGTGCCTAATATGGAAATGAAGTCTATTTTGATTGAACATGAACCAAGTTCAAAAGGAAAAAATTAGATCACTAAAGGTCAATAGTATTATCATAATATCAAAAACACTAAATATGTCTAGGGGTTTTTTTCAACTCTTGGTTGATAAAATGGATGCTCAAGTGGATCTTAATTTAATAGGTTAAGATCAAAAGATAGAAAAAACACATTTAGTGTTATTTATGGACTCTATAAGCAAATAGTTCTCAATTGTTACATATTTATGGAAATAAAAGAATGCCCACCACATATGGATGCTACTCAGTGAAGAATAATAAAGTTAAAATAAATAAAATATGGGATTTGGGATGGCATGATGTTCAAGAAAAGTGTTGATGATTTCTTTTTAACATGTGTAGATCAATAAAAATAGAAGATGCTTTTAGAATTTTTCCAAGATCAAGGTTTTAGTGGAATGTTTTTGACTACATTAATAACATATAAAATATTAATATATCACTACCATTGGATATCACTATTCAAAAATTCATATTAGTCAGTGAAAAAGTACAATCTTGTCAATAATTTATTGATCAACCAAAACTTGCAGTCTTTCCTCTCAAGCTTATGGTGATAAAAGAACCCTTTTCAACAATAGGGACTTGAATTCATTGTACTAGTGAATTCTCATTCATCCACTTATCATATCCATGTTATTATAGATATATATTCATTTACCATGTGAGCTGAGGTTATTCCATTCAAGTAGACAACTTTATAAGTTGTATGCAACTTTGTTAAATAAAATATGTTTGTAAGATATGATGATATGAAAAATACAATAGTTGATAATGTGCCAAAATTATCTTTTGTATAATTGGTTGGATTTTGTTATGGATATGGTATTTTTTATCCCACTCTTTTTAATAATACCCATAAAGAAATGGTTATGTGGAATCTAGTAAGAATAATTTGGTCACCACCATTCATAAGTTGGTTAATGAAAATTAGTCTAACTTATACAAGAAATTATATGGCACATTGTGGGTAGACCGTATTACACCTAAGAAGGATATTTTCATGTCTCCATTTTTAATTATTGTATGGTATTGATGTATTTATACCCATAACACTTGAATTTTATACATTATAGCTGGAAGGAGCCATTGAAAATCAAAATTTTGAAAGTCCACTAGATAATAGGATCCTATATTTGAACAAGCTTGAAGAAGATAACATATGGGTGGTAGATATAATTGTAGAACACCAAGACCAATTCAAAATACTATTTTATAAGAAGGTGAAGAAAAGATATTTTTGGGATGGAGATATCATTCTCCTATGCGAAAAGTGAAGAGATCCAATAAGGATCCATGATAAATTTGATTCTCTATGAATGGATCCATTCAAAATAAAAAAAATTATGTGGTGATAACACATTCTACCAGGATTACTAAGACAATAAAAAAATTACCTTTACCTATATTGGTCAATATCTGAAGCATTATTTTGAGTGAAAGTAAGTTGTCCCTTATATGTAAATAGGTGGTTTTAGGATTTTATTTTGTTTCCTATTTTTCTTCTATTTTGGTTGTGTTTTCTCATTTTTATTTTAGGTTACTTATGGTTTCCTATTATCTTGTTTATATCATGTTTCTCTATAAAAGTCTTCATTAAGCTTAAATTTTTTATTTTTTTTAATGAGATAAATACTTGTCTTTGAAACTAGAGTCTAGAGTTCTACTTCGTGCCTTATAGTCCAAAGTTCCCAAGCAGAGCCAATTTTTATCCTTAAAATCAGATGTATTTTTATTAAATTTTTAAACCTCCCTTTCCACAAAAAAATGTTATTAAGGTTTCTTCTTAGTCTCATGGATGTTATTAAATATTGTATTCAAACATTCAAACATGGTTTGTATCCTCCAATTATCTAATTTAGTTCATGTATATATGGTTGCATGTATATCACCACCTCATTTAATATCCATGTGATGTTTATATTGGTGTCCACTTTGCATGAAAATGTTGTCCACAAGTTTTCCATATATATATACATACATATATATATATATATATATATATATATATATATACATACATATATATATATATGTATATATATACATACATATATATATATATATATACATACATATATATATATATATATATGTATATATATATACATACATATATATATATATATACATACATATATATATATATACATATATATATATATATATATATATATATATATATACATATATATATATACATACATACATATATATATATATATATACATATATATATACATATATATATACATATATATATGTATATACATATATGTATATATATATATGTATGTATATATATATATATATGTATGTATATATATATATATATACATACATATATATATATATACATATATATATATACATATATATATATATATATATACATACATACATATATATATATATATATATATATGTATGTATGTATGTATGTATGTATGTATGTATGTATGTATGTATATATATATACATACATACATACATACATATATATATATATATATATATATATCCAAAGAACCATGTTTATTTATTCATGTTTCTATCTAACGAATGTATGGTTATTTTGAATGTACAATATGTTCTATTTTACATGTTGAAAACTTCATAAATATATTTTACATGTAAAACTAACATTCCCCAATTCTAACAAAATCCTTCCCCAAGCCTACCACCCTTGGAAAAACTCTACTAAAGACTTATGCAACCTCTTTTAAGGCCTTTTACTTGTAAAAGTATTCTTTTAAACTCACATGCTTATAAAATATTTTATACTTCAAAAACATGCCAAACCATTTCAAAACACCTATCAAACCTCCACATGGTGGATCAAGACCTAAAAATATTTTTCAAAATGGTTGCATTTAACCCAAGATAGGAGTTTTTGACTATTTCAAAGGTGGATTGAAGCAAACAATTCATGGTATTTACCTTTTCTCATGCCCTATTTTGTGGTATTTAATGAATGAAGGGTAGTTTTACCAATAAAACTCATCGTATTTAGTAAAAATAAAGGTTAGGAAGGTGGTTATGCTCCTAAATTGATGGTTTTAGATACCAATTCATGTTATTGACTACAAATTCATGGTATTGGCTAGGCAAATGATCATTTTGTTTAAAAATAATAATCATATGGCCTTTTTTAAGCCATTTCATAATATGCAAACTTCATAATGACTTTTTACATGCAAAAGGATACTAATAACCCCACCAACATCCTTAAAAATATCCCTTAAGTCATTTTAATGTGGTTTTGAGAAAAATAACATGGTATTAGCTATAGGTTTGTGGTTTTTATAAGAAAAAAATATTTTTGGCATGAGGTAGTATTCAACATAATTTGTACCTTGTGCATCCTTGGAAAGGCTCTTTTACATGTAAAAAATATTTATAAATCCACCATCCTTCCTCATTCATATACGTTCAAGTTCTTAGGAGGTGATTTTGAGGAAAATGATGTCATTGTTTCAACTTGTTAATAGGTGTTTTTGGAGTATGCATACATAGTTTTGGAGTGATATGGTTTTGGAAGCCTTTTGAGTCCTCTAAATTACTATATCAATCATTCAACATAGCTTTATAAATTCATTAATTTCTAATCAAATCCATTCATTAGTTGTTTCTTCTTTTCTCTTCAATGTAAAACATTTTGAAAAAAGACTTAAGGTAGTTTTAGAAGGTATAACATGCTTGTTAGAATATATTTTAGGTCTTGACATCATATATGAACTTGAAATTTTTTCATTCATAAAGAAAATCCCAAACTACTATTTGATCTCGTTGCCTTTACAAGTTTGTATAGATCTTCAAGTCCATTACACTAAATTTAATTATACCCAGGCATTTTCTCTTTCTATATTATGTCTACAACAATATCAATTTACTTTCTCAAGTTTATATTCTATCAACCTCATAAAAAATGAAGTTTGAGAATATGGGTTATGAGCACATTTTTATTATAGACATAGACATCTTGAATGTCTATAATAATAAAAGTAAATTACATTAACATCAATGAATTATAATAGAGGATGGACTCCATTTAAAGGACTACTTTATGTTAACATATTTTGGATAGTGGACTCATGCATGTTATTTATTTTTAGATATATTTTTAGTGTGAAAATTTAGTACTTTAAAGTACAAACTACTATGATCTAGAGAGCAGATAAATAAGTTTTTCAAATTATTAATTGGTGGCTAAATTGGATAGAACCTCCATAGGCATCACCTTCAACATTGAACCTCATTATGAGATGGTGGAAATTAATAAAAACATTTCTCAACAATTCTAGGAAACTAACCATGAGAGATGTGAAAAGATGTTGAATCAATCTTATTGGTGTATGTTTTTTCCCACTATATGGTTTTACCTACATGATCTAGTTATTTTACTTAAGTTGCACTTAGGTGTTTAATAAATAGTCATTTAGGAAGATAATCCCAAATTAATGAGGATGTGAAGACATGCCTATCTTCCACATATATATGTACCTTTCCTAAATATATTTAGTTAATTAATTTAGAACCAACAAAGCATTTTATTGCATTTAAATGCTTTTGCAAATTATGAAGTTTATTCCTTTCATGTGTTCATGATTTCACTAATCCATATAGATTTACCTTTGTGCATTTAATCATATATATTTTTTATCCTCAAGTGTGGCCCACTCTGACATGGTATCAGAGTGTTGCTAGTAGATGAACACCATTGATTATATTGTGATCTCACTTGCATCCTAGCCCCTTCTTAGTGTGCTTCATGATCTTGATTATTTTCAAGGGTTTGGTTGGGTTTCATGTAGATCCATGAAAATTGAGTTATTGAAGTCTCTAGATAGAAAATGGACAATGCCATTAAATTTAAAAGATGTCAAAACCTTAAGATCAGTTTTAAATATGACTTAGTGTTGTGATAGGTCATTTTTTACCATTTTGGAGGGTTTGAAGGTAGTTTTTTTTAGATTTTGCATATATATGTACCATTTGGCAGTATTTTAAGGTATTTTCTAGGTTTTGAAAATTATAAATTGGGTTTTTATTGTTTTTTAATAAGACACATTGAATTTGTAGATTTAGAGGTTTTGTGTGTAGGTTTGCTAGTTTCTAAGGTTTTATTTTATAGTCTTCAATTGTTAAATTTTGGATGCTCAATATATAATCTTCATCCTTAGCCCTTGTTCACAATGAAATTCAAACCTTGGTCACAACCAACCAAAGAGGGCTTAAATTTTTAATGAAAATTTGAGCCATGTTTTTTGGAAACAAAAAAATATTAATTTTTCAAGGTGAATTTATTTTAAGAATTTCAAACACACATAATTTTCAGCCTATAGTTCCTTTTTAGGTGCAATGTTTTTTGAAAGCATGCATTTTTTCAATACCTACACATTTATAATATTCTTGTGCCTTTTAAAATTGATCCTATATAGTTTTATGGGGGTTGAATTTATTTTTCTCATTTTTACTTATGTTACTTCTATATACATGCTGATTGTATACACACTTAAATGTGTTGATTGCATTTACAATAAAATATAAAGTGTCAACCTATGTAATATCAGTATAATCTAGATAATATTTCATAAATAGTTCATTTGGAGAGATTTTTGGATGAGTTTGGTGTCCATCACATTCAGTTTTCATGGTTACTTAAGGTCATGTCGACTCACCTATCTCCTTTTAGGAGATACCATATGAGGATATTTGATTCTACTTTAGTGGTTCTTCTTGAAAATATTAAATATGATTCATCAAATATCATCAAATATGTACATAAAATAATTTATCATGAAAAAATACATTATTATATTTCTAAATGTACATATTCATGCTCCCACTAAACCTTGTTAATACAATGATTGGGCCAACTCTTGTGACTGCATCTATGGTGACTTATTGATGCACATTTCATGGGATATAAACCACCATGTGGAGTACATAAAGTGTCCCTACACTACTTAGAGCACTCTCTAGACACTTTTTAGAGATCTTGCTAATATTTATATCAATCCTCCTCATATTTTTATTATCTCTTAAGAGATGGTTGTACTTGATCCTCCTAATCTTGTTTATTATGTTGAGTCATTGAAGATGGATAGTGTTCTTCCTTATATAAATATACCACTAGTGGATGAGATTCTTCTAGACGTTATCTATCTTATTACAGATTCTAGATTCATTCCTATTCCAGATATTACTCTTCCAAATCCATCACATATTTGTACATCAGAGGAATTTACTATTTTTAGTGAGAGTAAAACTATTGAGATCATTAGTGACTCATGTCTTCCTACATATATATTTATTATATAGATCTACATAATTCATTTGAATTCTCTACTTCAATTTTGAGATTTGTTGAGCCATGCTCCACTCTTCACATAGACATTATTTCATCAAATGTTCCATGTCGTTATTAGAACAGGTTCACTTTAATGGCATTACATTTGGTTCTTAGGCATGATCTTGTTAGACCTATGCCACACTTCAATTTTGGACCTATTTAGAGATATTTTTGTTTTTTCCTTAATATTCCATTATGAAATGGGTAGACATTCAATACACCCTATTGACATGTTATTTGGCATGCCACACCAATGTTTCAATGAGTCTCACCAGGAAGGTCTCCCTAAGTTTTATATCTACTAGGTCATGGTGTATTGATATTCATTAAACGATGTATTGTTATAGTTCCAATCAAGGGACCTCCTATTTTAAGACTTAAAAACTAAATGATTAACAATATTCTAATCCTTAAAAAAATAGATAGTAATTATGGATACGTCTTTTAGTTAACTAGGTTTTAACCATATATCAAAAACAAGGAAACACACAAATACATTTTCCAAAATACAAAGTTAGGGTTTCAAATAAAAATAGTAAAAAAAAGGTTAACTTTAATTATTCATTCCCATGTATTTAGTTATTATATAGTGTGAAAATTATATATGAATGAAATAGAATAAACTATCAATATAAACAAATAAAAATAAATTGTTATTAAACAAACCCTAGTTTAACATATTTGATAAAAAAAATCAAAATAAAAGGGGGAATGAGATAAACCCTATATTAATGAAGACAAATATGGATTTATTAACTATGGGGACATAAAAATTAGTCTCTAGTATTATCAACAAAATCATAACCACAAATAAAACTAATGCAAAATTCAATGGGAAACAAACAATGAAAATAAAGACACAACCACCAATTGAATGTGCAGGTTACAAATAAAATTTCATTGACTTCTATTAATCATAACATCCATGTTGACAATTAAGATGATAATCCATAATGATTAATCCACTAAAAATTTTATAGCATGATAGTAGGGTTACATAATAGGGATACGATAATACACTATGAAAGTAAAATAATGGTCAACTTTGAGTGTTTTGGAGAAACAAAAATCCAACCCTTGCAATAAATAGGGTCAGACTATTTATATAGTTTTTAGCAATTAATTTCCCACCTAAACATTCATTCATATTTATAATGCTACCAAATTTGATATTTGCACCATTTTAATCTAAAAAAACAAAAAACAAGTTAATTTTTACAATTAAAACCTTCCCAGATAGAGTATAACTTATAATTTTCAAATCTCATTACGTAGGTGTAATTTTGGGAAACTAGAGGCATTGAGACATCTGTGCTAGATATAAATTTATAATGAATTTTATGGCTCTAAAAAATAGGTTAACTAGAGCCAAGTTATAGCCAAAGAACCATCAGGATGTCAAAAAAGGCATTTAGTGGACCTATCTAGGTTTTAAAAAGGATAAAAATTAGTTGTGAACATTTTTTGACTCATAAAATTGGTCAAAATTGGGGAGACTGACACGATCAAACTAGATTGATATTTATATAGGTGTAATAAGTTTTGAAAACTGACTCTTAGGGTGAATTTTATGCACCCCAGTGTGATAGGTAGTGTAAAAAAGTAGATAAAGTAAAACAAAGTCCCAAATTCTAATTTGGCATTAAGAAAACACTTTTTTCAATTTCATGAAATCTTAGTGTAAATTAGGTTATCAACCCTCAATTGGCACTAGTGGTGTCTTTAATAATCATGTTTCATCTATCAGGTCTTTGATAGGTGAAAATGAATCTATTAGGGGTCTTTGATGATATAATTCACCATTATAAGTGTGTTCTTCATTCATTCCTGAGATGATTATTAATTTTTTTAATAAAAATTATAAATAAATTATATTTTAAAAAATTGATTTAATTTAAATATAATTGATAATTATTTTTATCTATTTAATTTACTAAAATTTTAATTATTAAAACCAATTAACAATTGGATTTGATTGAAATAAATCAAATATAATACAAATATAATTAAAATAAAAAGACTATGTGGGGACTAACCCCTCACCCAAATCACCTCTTCAATTTTTTCATGCCCAATGGCCACCATGTGATGTGGACAAGGCTCCTCTAGTCAAGCTTATTTGAGCTTTGGTAAGCCAACCATAAAATTATAAATGACCTCCACTATTCATAAGGACCTATATAGAGATGATATTATGACTACCAAAGAAATGAGGAATAACACCTGTCTACAACCCAATTGGAATTATAATCTTGATTAACACTTGATACCCACCACTCAACTATTATAGTCCAAAGTAGAGGTCATATCCCAATTATGATATCAAGACTAAATTGACTCCCACATAAACTTAGGTCAATGTTTTAAATCAGTTAGCAAAGCATTGAAATGTGATGAAGATCAAGACCAAACTAGATAATTTATTCTAGTTAGTGAAGAAAACTTTTGAATGGTCATCAATATACATAATGAGGACTAAAACTCCAATTTAGATCGGGTATAAAATATTGAACATCCCTAAACCTAAATGATTTTTAATGAGTAGGTTTACGTGACTGATAAACCCTAAATATAGACTGAGTTAATCTAAAAAGCTCTAACTAGGTAAGTAATGTTATAATAAGAACCTAAATACCTAATCAAGGGTTGGGATCCCACTTAGGTTTTTAGAATTATAATACTTTCAACCACCTATAAAAAACTTGTTAGGGTTTTTAGATGAGTTTACTAAGATTTGGAATGTAATATAAGTACCTTACAAATGCATCTCAAGACCATGTTTAAAATACAAAAATTACTCACACAAACTTAGTTAATAGGATGAATCTAGTTCCATAGGTCTAAATGGCATGAAAACCAATGTGATCTCCCTATGAAAACTCAGAGGCCAAAGCAAACTATAAATAAACATTTTTAAGATCTTGTTAGTCAAATAAATGGGCCAAGACATTTTGGGACAAAATTAAAAATACAAAAAGAATCTATATGAGAAAGGTCAATATGATGGGGCTATTTTCCAAGGATAAAATGACATGGAAACCAAAATGACCCCCTAAATATATTATAGGGTGATGAGAGAGATAGAAGGTAAGATGGCTAAGTGAGTGTAAGTGTGTCTAGACTCTATTATAGGCTTAAGTGATTTATATAAAACTTTACCATTTAGACTTAGTCATCATAATGGGACAAGTTTTAGAACCTATAAAGGTAAGGAAACTAAGGTGACCTCCTAGATTAGGCTAAGAGAGATAAGAGATCTAAGAGATCCAAAATTTAAATGTAAATTAGGAGGTCAAGACTCCTTTTATGCTAATTTTTATATATGAAATTTTCTCACATAGATGTGATATTTCTAATAGTGATGGTTTTAAGACCTAGTTCAACATGCAAATTGACATAGACCACTGACGTAATCAAGATTATTTAGACCAATAAGTTGTGATCATAATTAGGAATGGATAAAATTTAAACCATGTTCCTTGATTCTTAGGAAGAATTAGTGTGTGTTGTGAAAGCAATAAAAAATGGTGAATCTATTGGAGAATACTCATGAGTATTTTAGAATAGTATAAATGTGTTTATGAACCCATAATATTTAGTTGAGACTAATCATAAAACATGAATAGATTTAAGATAAGAGAATATGGAAGTGGCTAAAGGACAAAATAAGACATTCTCATTGACCTCTTGTGTAAAAATGAGTTAAATTACTAATTTATAGAACTTGTAGGGACTAAATTCAAGGCTAGGCATATATATCCCCACAAAAGTTGCCTCTAATCCCCATAAAGGACTTTATCCACTACCAAGAAGGCTAGAAATCCTATGGTGGAGTTATCTAAATCACCCAGGATTGAATTTTCTCAAAATTTATTTTTTCTTTTTTCCTTGTTTTGTATTTTCACTTTTTTTCTTATCATCTCAATTCTATGTTGGGGATCACCATGGTAAGAAAAAAGAAATATTGTATATTTTTCACCTTAGATCTTCACTTTAATAGGTTCATCTAGGCAAACCCAAAAACCATTAAGATGTGATTTTTTTACTTGGTTTTAAAATAATGTGTTCATAGACTAAATAATTTACCCAAACTTACCCTGACACAAATAAATTCAAAACATAAAAATAAATTAAGATTTTGAATCTGATTCAAAAAAAATATTATGGTGCAAAATATTCAGAGTACTTATGCACTAGAATGTCATTTATGCTACCTAGTACATGTTTTTTATTCATTATTTTACCAATAGGGGAACCTATAGGGAAAAATAGATAGAATAAACGAAAAAGAGATAAATAATAAGGTTGAACTGATAATGAAAAGTATGAAAAAAAATTAAATAAAAAACAAAGTAGGAAATGGAAAGAAAAGATATTTACAAGAGATTTCTAGGATAATTAAAACCTATACATAGTGTTTGATGAGTTTCTCATAGACAAGAAATGGAATTTCATCATTAGTGAGACACCTAATACAAAATGTATTAGCATTCAATAATTTTATAAGATCGGTATAAATCCTACCAAGGGGTCATCCATACTTATGAAGGTATTGTTCTTTCCACTAATACACACTATCCCATGGGATCCTATTTATTATGTTCTCATGTAAATTAACTAAACATAAAATTCAACAATTAAATTAATGTTAAACTATAAACAACACTTAGGATAGATTTAGATAAATACCTCTACACATTCATTAAGTTGTGGTGAGGGATAGGGGTGGGTATCAACACATACCAGAGTAACTTGTTCACCTAATCTAGTGATGATATGTTCTTCTAGGAATCTAGTTATCACATCATTTATGTAACTCTTAAACTCTTGAGTCATGGTGTCATGGATACAAAAGTTATTGGTGTACATTATGCTTTAATATATGGGTGTTACTATAATATTTACCTCTTTATTTGTTTTCTGAACACCCAACAAACATCCACTTTATTCTTGTACTATCAATAACCTTCTATATTATATCTTAGTAACATATTTTTGATTTATAAATTAATAATGGTGATACCTTCATCATAAAAACTTTTAAAATTTTGGTTTTCACTCTTATGAGCCTAGGCATCACCATGCAATGGACCTATTCTAGGTACACCAAAATATATTCTTCATTAGGACTATATAATTTATTCTCTTCCTATACCAAAGGCCTTTTTGTTTTATCATTCATAGTATAATGAGGGGTTTGGATATATATAATAGTGGTATGTTTGGTTCAATAGATCACCATGACCTTATTTTCACTTGATAAATTATATCTTAGTTGGCTAACCTCTAACTCAACTATTTGTGTTGCCAATGACAGATACTAGAAACCTTCCCCTATGTTTGGATCAGCTATTTTTATAGCTATTTATGTAAGGTAAAAACTTAGTACTAGAGTTATCTCAAGCATACCTTAGATATCATCTTGATATATGGGTCTAACTCCTCCAAATTTTATTCTTTTGGCATCATTAACATGTTAATGAAGAGACTCATGTGTTTATTCCTTTCCCTCAAGCATTCAAACCCCAAGATTAAAATCTTCATATAGGATTAAATTCATTTTATTTTAATCTATAACCATATATATCATCTTTAAATCTCTACAAATCTTGATTTATTTGGGTATGCCTCACCATGGAAGTCACATATGCGATAAATTTGTCTCTATGTATCTATTAAGCATCCTAAACCAATCTCTACCTAGGAGCATATTACATGCATTAGGTGTGTCTACTACCTAAATATCAATGATTTGATGCACCCATAAATTAGAGGCCAATTGCTTATGGATGTGACTCAAGTCATAAATAACTTTGACCTATGATTTATCTAGCTAAACTAATTTTCTATTTGACTTTGCAGTAGTTAAACTAAACTATTTTCAAACTACATATGGCATCACATTGTCAGATGTACTTGAATACACCAAAAAATTATGTAATTTCTTATTGAAAATATGTATTGATATGAGGAAAAGAGAATTTATAGTTTTTCTTTGTATATTGTAATGTGGGCATGGATGGATTACTAGTTTCTTTCCCTTTAAGAGTAGATAATTATTATATTAATAAGTCTTTATTATTAGACATTTGAAGCAATTAAAACATTGTTATTTTGGCATTAGTTTTCTTTAGGTCATCTACAATGTTATATCCATGTTTGTTGCGTTCCATTGATTTTTCAAATTGTAGGGGTGTATAGTTGTTCTTGGGTTGATAAGACATTCTAGGTCCTTTAGGTGGAAATAGGTTATTGTTTGAGTTTTCATCTGGTGAAAATTAAGTGTTGTTTGGAGGAGTAGACATAGTTAATGGACCCTCATACTTGACCCTTAAATTATAATTATTTCCCATTTAGAATTATTTAAACATATGTAACTCATCTAATTTGTCCTCAGTCTCATTGTCACTCTTAAATATAAACTCACAAGTTTCTAAGACTATATTTGTATTAGGGTTTCCTTTACCTTGGTTTGAGTTGTGATTATCAATTTCAAGCACTATCACAATGTTATCGATCTAATTTTAAAATATCTTTTAGGCCAGGGTAAACTAGGAATAAACAATTTTAGCATGATCAGTCATATTAGACAACTTACACCATGTTGTCAATGCTAAATCAGTTAAGTTAGCTACATTAGATGCATTATTGTTGTTATTCTAATTAGTGTTTTCAAATGGACTGAGCACTCCTCCATTATTTGTCCTTGTGCCATTGCCTATTTTTTCTTTAAAATTAGAAGGTTTTTTTGTAGGGTAATTCTTAATTTGGTCAATGTTTTGAGGCACTTTCCTATGCAAATTAACCATGTCATTTATAAATCATTGAATCATTTGTTACAAGTTTACTACTTCAGGGTTCCATATAGAATTTGAATGATTTCCAATATATGGTTGTGGGTTATCCATAATTGTAATAAAATTTATAAATGTATGGATAGAAGGATGTGTTTGGTTATAGTTTTTATTGATAGGTGTTTTATTATTTAAAAATCACGGGATAACCTATTCATTGATAGTAAAGGTAGCATAACCACTCATGCTAGGCATGGTATCAATGTTGTTATAAATGAATAAGTTGATTATTTTCCTATAGCACAACATGATTTGGAGGAATATAAGGTTGAATTTTAGGTATATATCTCATTATCATTGGGTTATATAATAGATTTAGGATTGCATACCTAACACCCAGGATAGCATTCATCAATGCAGTGTTATGTTGAATAACTTAGTTGATCATTAAAAGTTGGTTGTATACACTAATTTGGCCCAATAATGGTAAATAAAAAAATACATATCCTTATGGCACCATCTATATGTAATGGGAAATTCAATAAATTCAACAAATCAATCATATCTCAAAGAAGATAGATACTACTTACACTTTCGATTGGGGATGTATTAGATAATTAGGGTCATGACCTATATGGATCTGATATACCTAATCAAGGGGCCTTTTAACATAATAACTTCACTATGGAGGGTTCCAAAGCCTCCAATCAATAAAAATTGTGCAATAACCCTAACTAGGTCCTATGTTTTTCATATTCACTATAATAATGACAAGTAAAGAAAAATCTAATCTAGTGCTCACCAAAGCTTGTGGCACAAAGTGGGGATAATAAATAATAAAAGTAAACATGCATAAAAGAATTATACTCAAGTCAATGTATATAGAATCTTAATGCATGGAAGAGAAGTACAAATGCATATATATTTAATTTTATAAAGGAGGAATAAAGTTAGGAATACTTACCTTTGAAGATGAACCTGATGAGCCTCAATCTCTCCCTTGGCCAAGGTTCTTCCCAGGAGGATATTTTGGTATGTAATTATGATAAGGATAAATCATATCTAGGCTACATAACCTATCAGTGCATCTAAAAGACTTCTCCACAAGACAAGATCCATATATCTAAAGAAAATATGAAACCATAAGCTTTCTCCTCAAGTAGAATGGTGGATAAACAAATGCACAATCTATCTTACTTTTTCTTCTCTTCATGATAAATAATGGAAATGAATGTGTTTATATATGTGGATATAACCTTAAAACCTTCTAAACATTTTGGCTAACAAGTTCAACCTAATGGACCTAATATTATAATAGATAAAAACATACTAGATAATTAATTATGTTAGCCATGGTGACTTAGTTATTATTAAGCTATTGTAAATAATAATATGGGGTTGATGTGGCTAACATAGTCATGGAAACTACCAAAAAAGGGGTTAAGTTAAGGAAAGGGATAATGAATTTGGAAAATGACTATAGGAGTATGAAAAATAAGAGGAAAATATTAGGGGAATGGTTTTTAGGAGGCAAGTGTTTAGATAACAAGTATAAGATGTGGAAATGATCCTTGAAATAACTAATGGTCTACCCATGCCTTTTTCGATGCACCCCTTAGGGAATACACTTAGACACATTGAGACTCTATGGGTTCTTACAAGATAGAAAGTATTAATAAGTGGTAAAGGTTTAAAATATCATGTGTATACATATTCCCCACTCAAAACTTATCACATGTCATGTGATTGTAAAATTGGATGGTGCCTTGAGAAATAATATAGAAACACATGAAAATGAGATAACTAAAAATGACATATGGAAAGTAATTCTAAAATGTAATGAGAGTAACTAAAAATACCATATACATACCTTAACTTACCTTTCTACTAAACTATTTCATGCAAACATCCTAGAATTGATCTTAGAGTGTGTAGTACCTTCATTTGAAAGACTCGAGGGATACAAAAATAATAATAGAAGCAATGCATGCATATGTAGGATGGTTAAAGTAGCAATTAGGGACTTAAAAAAATTGGAAAATTAGGATTGTTAAGGAAAGGTTATACTATTAAATCCAAATGAATGACAAAGTGATGGCAAATGAATGATACATGATTATAGAACACACTAAATCACATTGCAAAGCATGTACAACATAAATGGAAAAAAATTGATGTAGAACATGCTAAATCACATTGGGAAGAATGTAAAACATAAATGGTTAAAAGAAATTTAGAACATACTAAATCACATTTGGAAGTATGTAAAACATGAATGATAAAAAGTAATGTATAACATACTAAATCACATTGGGAAGCATGTAAAACATGAATGAAAAATGAAATATCAATGCAAGAAATCTATAGAAAAAATATATAAGAAAGTGATAATTAATCCCATGTAATATAAGCATGTCTAATAAAACATAAGGAAAAACATGAATGATTTAAACTTAAATTTAAATCAACATGTAATACAAGTATGTCAAATGAAGATTAAGAAAGCATAAATACATGAAATAAAAATGTTAATCAAGATGTAAGACAAACATGAAGAAGTCATCTATAAAGAGAAACATGTAAGAACACAAAATTTCATATGTAATATAAGTGAAGTCCAAAAAATTAAAACAAGAACATGATGGATAAATGGAAATCAAAATATCTAAAGGATGAAACTCAAACTTAGTGCTTGTTTTGAGATATAATGTAAAAAAACAAAACCACCTAATGACTTGACTAGTATGATAATGAGATGGTGTGGTAAATAAATGATTTAAGGGTTTTATTAAAGAAGGTGTGGTTATATCTAAGGTCTTACAATGCAAATCAATAACTATAAACCAAGAGGAGTAATAAACTAGATTTGATCAAGGATGTGATCAGATAAAAGCAATATCCACCAATAATAATATAAATAAAATGTGATGTAAATAAGGAATGTGAGACACCACATGGGTTATGTAAACATCCTTATCAAAAATGAGACACACTAGGAAAGTGATAAAGGCTAATAACTATCAATACCAAGGACTTAGGATATTTTGACTAACGAACTCAAAACATGGGATAATAAATGAAGTACATAGATCAACCCATAAAGGCTATATGAATGAAAAGTAAAATAGACCTACATTTTGAAAATGTGTTCCTAATTTTTTAGGACCCCTTACAGAACCATTGATCTACTATGAAGATTGGGTAATTTCATGAGAAATTAGGTAGCACTAGATATTATATGATATAATGAGACCTCCTAACCCAATCTACTAGCCTACCACACCTCAGTGGACCTTGTCTCTATCATGATGCCAAATATGGATTTTGAGATTCAAATAAGATAGGATATGTACCAAATATAGATAATGTATTTTAGTGTGATCTAAATTTTAAGATTGTTTTTTCATTTTAATCAATGCCTTTTATTTGTATTTTATGATTTGGATTTTAACTTGTTTTGGATTTTTCTATTCCTCCTCCACATGGATTCAAAAAACAAACATGATTGAAATAGGTGAAAAACATAAGATAACTTACACTTGGTTACTAGAGAAAAGGACCTAAAGACCAAGGTGTCTAAAGACTCCTAGACTTGCCCACAAGTGTGCAATCTCAAAACTAACCAATGTGAGCCTTAAATTAAAGGAGATAAGAGAAATATGGGGATAATAAGAGATCTATCTATGTAATAAGTGATATAATGATGAATATGCTTGTATCTATTCATAAGGAGGTAAATAGTGATATGAAAGGGATGGGGCTATGCTTATGATAGTCATGCCACTAGAGAAGCCATATTACACTACAACAAATCTAGTACAAGCACCAATGAATGTAGTATACATCTAAAAAAGTTATTTAATGATGTTTTAATGTTTGAATTTGTGAGGAAGGCCTAGTCTTATCCATGTTCTTACACTGTAATTCACAAGGTGAACACTAATAAGGTGAATTTTAAATGGGGGAAAAGTAATCATAAGACTACTAAGGCAAATAATGACATAAAAATAAAAAAATGAAAGAGATATATAATAACCAAGATGAAAACAAATTCTAAATGTAATGTGTAATAAAACAAAAGAACCCAAAGGAGATAATGATGCTAGTAAAGTCAAACTAAAAAACTTAAAGTACACAAAAATAAAGAAACATGAGACAAACAATAATAAGTAATATCCATGATAACATACTTATCAAAGATGAGCATGTGAAATAGAATCCTATGTGGCTCAAAATGTTTTTTGAAGTTGATTTTGTTTGTTATTATGAATTGTAGATTAAGACTATGCATAATAAGATACCCCAATGTGTAAGTGGATGTAGGAATGGGAATCACAAGATGCCCCAAGGTCTATAGGAACATGTTGATGGGCATCACAAGATGCCATAATATGTGATATTGATTGAGGTAACATTGAACCATTAAAATGATTTGTATTGGGTTGGAAAGTGCATTTGGAGATAGGTAAATGTGTTGGTTTGTTATATTTTAAGGATGTTAAATGTGCCATAAGATGTGTAGGAGATGTATGAAGAGATAAAGGAGGAAAGGAGGACCATGTATTATATACTTTATATTAGGAATTTGAATAAGGTACTCTTTTTGTTGATGTAACCTAAGAGGTTGATGTTTAATAGATACAATAATATGTTTAAATTTATTAATGTTAGCTATCATTTCCTTATTGATGTAGGAAGAAAAATCAAGTGTGGTTTGAACAACATTAGTGGATGAGGTGTAGGTACGAGATTTTTTTATTCATTAGGTATTTGATGTTGATATTATTTTGGATTTTTATATTGAATTTGAGAAGTTTGAAGATAGTCTTAATAACATTGTTTTATTAGAGTATCAAGATTGAAATGTGGACCAAGTAAGGAAGCAAGAATAAATTGGTGAAGATCATGACAAGACTCATGAGAATGGCCTATAATATCATGATACCAACAAAACTTATCATGATTGTACCACTTTTGATGAGGTTTGGAATGATCAAAGCTCATGGGTTTAAAGGGTGGCAATTTATTCTTAAGTTGTTCTAGACTCAAGGGAGGGTGGGTTGGGTTAAAATTGGTTGAATTGGAGGATCTATTTTGACATTGGGGAGGCTTTTATGAGTCAATTTTATGATAAAATGATTGGAGAGGTTTTTTATTAGTTGTTTGAGGTGTTTCAAATTGATTCATAATAAATTCTTGCCTTTTTTCTTGGTATAAGTCATCTTCTAGAGTTTTAGGGGAAAAGATTAAAACTTTGTATTAAAGGGGTGCTTTAAGAGTAGTAAAAAATAGTTTTAAAAAAGTATCATCATTAATTATATGGTGAATTTTGTGAGATAGATACTTCCATCATTTGATGAAACTATGAGTAAATTCATTAGGAAATTGCTTGGCATTGATGAAATGGATAAGGCAATTTTTAGGAAGGTCATCATGTCAGAATTCTGTCACTAGAGAATTTACTAAATCCTCTAGTTGTGAGATGGAATGTCTAAGAAGTTGGTTGTACCATTAAATTTCATCACCAATAGAGGTTTTTTCTAAGAACTTGGTGGTATCAAATGTGTTAGTTTAGACCCATTCCTTATAGAGATTACCAAAATACATAAGAAAGATATTAGGGTCCTTAGTCCCATAATATGTGATAGTTGGAGAAATGTTTCCAATATCTATAGATGAAATGAATAGGGATAAAGGTTCATTTAAAAGGTGTTGAAGTGTTTTATTATGCAATGTAGGTCTAGGGATAATATTCCCATTGGTATATCTAAAAAGAGGGACAACATTTTGATTTGGTTGAGACATGATGACTTTAACTAGTTAACTAGTCATGTGTAATAAATGTTGTTGCATTTGCATCATTTGGTAATGATTAGTTTTTTGCATGATGTTCATTTTAAAACTATTTGTGAAATAATTCGAGTTGTGTCGATTTGTGCATTAGTATTTTAAGGTAGGGTATTAGTATTGATAGGAGGGGGATTATTAGTGCTGGTAAGAGGATGATTATTAGGTGGAGGATTCATAACATTGGTATTGGGAGGAGGAATAAGATGAAGGACCTCAAATATATTAAAATATGTAGTGATTGGTTTTGGATTAGGAAAATATGAAGGAATAAAGTGAATAGTTTCATCTAAATTAATAAAATAAGAGAGGTTTTGATCTAAATCCTTAATTAGTAAATGTTATTGACCAAGAAAAGGTTAAAAATATGACATCATTATGGAATAAGACTAGATGACCACACACAAAATAATATAGATTAAGGTGTATAGACTTGACTAGGTTGACTTAGTACTAATGGATAGAAGGTAGATAAGGATACAAAATTGACTAGGTTGACTTAGTATTGTACCTTGACTGGTAAAAGGTATGTAGAGTTGACTAGGTTAAATTAGTACTATAAATAAGGAAAAACATATTCTGATAAGGTTATAGAGTCAAATAGGTTGACTTAGTACTATAACATAATTGATAGAAAGTGTTATAGAGTCAACTAGGTTGACTTAGTACCATAAACAAGGAAAAACATAGTCTGATAAGGATACAGAGTTGACCAAGTATTATAACATGATTGGAAAAAGGGAGTATAAGTTTGATCAAGTTGACTTAGTACTACAGGAAAGGAAAAAGATAGTCTATAAGGGACTTTTTCAAACAACATGATAGTATGCTAAAAATAGGGAAAGTTTTTACAATGCAATTGGACAAAAATAATAGATAAAATACACAAGCAATTGAATCAATGAGAATGATCCAATTAGGGAACATAAAATAAAACCTTGTCCTAATATTTTTCAATGTAAGTTTTTTCAATACAACACACAAGGAGTAGAGAGAAAGCAGTCAACTAAGTGTTCATCACGAGTGTTGTTAGATTATTATAAAGTGTTATTTTAAGTGTGATAGGGAAGTTGGCTGAAAATGGGGAACTAGAAAGCAATCTATTGATGGTTTTAGGATGTTTAGGCTGAAAGGGATATATATTGGCAATGGTAGTAGCTTGGTATTGGGGCCTACCCCCTCACTTCACAATCCCATAGTGATAAGGTGTTAGGTTCTTAGTCAATATATAACATTAAGTACATGTTTATACTTGGCCAGAAAACCAAGTCAGCTTCCCTCTTGGTGATGAAATCTAGGTAGGTAGGCTTTGGGAAGATAAATGTTAAATTCAATTTAAATATTGTGTGATTTATTAATGTGTGAAAAAAGATAAAAATAGTGAAACTAGTCGATAATTTGAAAAACCACTTAATTAGACTATGTGAGATACTCTAAGCATGAAAATAGTTGAAAATGAAAGTGTGAATTAATTAATAACATATAGTTGTTAATTCCCAAATTAAGACTGGTATAGATTCATTTTAGATTACATTAATGCAAACATTATATAATAGATTCGATTAGGTCTCTACTATTTTTATAAAAAAGTGTCTTTAAAAACTAATTCAATTGGGTCAACTTAATCTCTTAACATAAGATAGGATATATAACTAAGTCAACCAGGTCAACTTAGATTGGTTCAGGATTGCAATTTTGAAGGTTGAAAACTTGCAAAAAATAGAACTTAAATGAAGTATTGAATTTAAAAAGAGAGAAAGAGAGGAACCAAGGTGGGTTGGAATATGATTACGATTGCAATTTTTCTACTGTAATGTCTTAAATGCTTCTTACAAGTTTTGAAAACTAAGTAGACTGGGTCAACCTAGTTTTTTGAAATCCTATTCAATAAAGCTTGATAAGATGACTAAATTAAACTAACAGAATTATTATGTTATCTAGATGTTGAATAGAAGACTAAGTCAACTTGAATGTCTTAGTTTATTATTTGGATGCTTATTGAAAGACTAAATTGACTTGTATGATGTACTTTTTTATATGGATGCTGACTACAAGACTAAGTCAACCTGAATGATTTATTTTATTATCTAGATACTTAATATAATACTAAATCAACATACATAACTTATTTTATTGTTTTGGATTCCAACTGTAAGACTAAGTTGACCTGGTCAACTTAGTTTATTATTCTAGATGTTGACTAGAAAACTAGGTCAACTTAGTCAACTTAGTTTATTATCTGGAACTAAATAAGAAAACTATGTCAACCTATCCAATCCATTAACCTGTATCTAATGAAGATAAGCACAAAAATAATATATTTATTTTGATATGATTATGTGTTAAACCTGCACACATAAGTTATAACTATACCAACCTACTCGACATAGTATTGGAAATATAGTAAAATAATATAATGAAAAAAATGAAAAGCATGAAATAATAACTATAAAGTTTAGATTCACATTAGGTTCACCATAATTTATGCAATGGGAAATGTAATATATTCTACAAATCAATCCTAGCTCAAAGAAGATAGATCCTACTTACACTTTTGATTGGAAATGCATTAGATAATTAGGGCCATGACCAATATGGATCCACTAGAACTAATCAAGTGATCTCTTACCACAACAAATTCACTAGGGAGGGTTATAAAGGCTGCAACCAAGAAAAAATATGCAATAACTCTAAATAGGTCCTATGTTTTCATATTCACTATTATAATGACGTAAAGCAAAAATCTAATATAATACTCACCAAAGATTGTGGCATAAAGTGGGGGTAATAGACAATAAAATTAAACATGCATAGAATACATATACTCATTTCAATGTATATGAAATCCTAATGTATTAAAGATAAGTGCAAATTCATATCTATGTACTCTTAATAAGGAGGAACAAAGTTAGAAATACCTACATTTGAAGATGAACCCAGTGAGCCTCAATCTCTCCCATGGTTAAGGTGTTTCAAAAGAGGTTGTTTTATGTAAGGATGACAAGTATAAAATAACTCTAGGATATATAACATAATGCATCAAATAAATTCTTCACAAGACAAGTTTAGCATCTTGAAAGAACTTATGAAACCCTAAGCTTACTCCTCAAGTAGAAGGTGGATAAGCATATGTGAAATTTATCTTAATAATTCTTTTCTTCATGATAAATGATGGAAATGAATGTGTTTATATAGGTGGATGTAACCCCAAACCATTATAAAATTTGTGGTTGACAAGGTCGACATGATTGACCTATTATTACAATTGACAAAAAAACATACTATATAATGAACTATGTCGGTCAGGTTTGACTTGGTTCTTAGTAAGGTGTTTTAAATAACAATACAAGGTCAATGTGGTCAACATAGTCATGTAAATTTATAAAAAGGGGTTTATATTAGGGGAAGGGTTAATAATGGTCTAAAATGACTAGAGGAGTGTGAAAAATGAATGGTTTTTAGGAGATAAGTATGTAGATAATAAGTGGCAAAAGGGAAAACAATCATACAAAGCACCAATGGTCTACCCACCCCTTTCCCAATGCACCCCTTAGGGCATGCACTTAGAGAGATTGAGACTCGATGGGTTCCTACAAGATATAAAGTGTTAGTAAGTGGTAAAGTTTGAAAATATTATGTGTATGCACCATCTATTACTCGATATTGATAGCTTCATTGTAAACCAATCACAAGGATGTAAATTTTATTAGGGTTCTCCTAATAAAATTTTAAGTCGTGAAGTCCAATGACCTAGGGTAGGTTTAGATGGCATCCACTTCTCTCTATGTGTATGCATCTTGCAAACTTTTTTACAATGTGTGTAAATATGTGTTAAAGACACTCCTTAGTTCATTATGTTCTCTATGGGAAACTATAAAATGATTATACAATATTATTTGGTCAATGAACAGACTAATTTGGTTTATAAACATTGTTTCTAGGTGAGCCGAAGAGATGATAGACCCATTTAACAATTCAAGATACCAAGGATAAGCAAATTCTACCAAGGACTAAGGTAAAAAATGATAGTAATCATCCTTGTGTTGAATCTAAGTTAAAATAATGGCATATTTGAATGCTTGAAAGTGATTTTTAGTAATTTGAATCTTATTAGGTATGTAATTTAGACATAACTTGTTAGGATTCTTTAGTGAATCATGGGTAGGCCCTCAAACATTCACATGGCATCGACCTCTAGCAAGCCAAGTAAGATTATCTACCATTGGTGGGTTATGATGGGAAACAAATATATTGATAAAGATAAATATATCTAACAACCTACTAAATGAATGAATTTGTCTAGTTTTATATTTTTCTTTGTTTGATCTTGGTTTTCTATGTTTAGTGATCTCTAACAATTCAAAATTAGTCAAAATATACTTTTATCTAGTGGGTATTCATCTACTTTCAAGTTTAAATTATATAATACCTAAGTGTGGTCAATGCCCCTAAGTGTGTAAGTTTTTATTTTTGTTAAAAATACCATTTTCAGGTATTGTCAACCCTCCTAACACCAAAGTTGTTGACATGTCATTTGACACAAAAATGACAACATTGGGACCTAGGGGATGTAAATCCATTAAGCCTCTTCTTGAATGGAGTCCTATGAGGTGGGTCTCCTAAGTTTTATATCTATCAAGTTACAATGCACTGATTTTCATTCATTGGTGCTTTATGATAGTTCCAATCAAGGGGCCTATTGGTGTAATAATTAAAACCTAAATTTTAACAATGTTTTAATCTATAAAAAAATTAGGTATTAACTATGACTACATGTTTTAGTTAATTGGGTTATAATTATATATTAAAAATAAGGAATAATGCATATACCTTTACCCAAATACAAATTTAGGGTTTTATACGAAAATAGGTTTTTAATTATTCATTCCCATGTATTTAGTTATTCAAAAATAGTGTGACAATGATACATGAATCAAATAAAATAAGCAATATAAATAAACAATTAAAAATATATTGTTATCAAATAAACCTTAGTTTAACATATTTAATAAAAAATGAAAAGGATAAGGGGGAAAGAGGTAAATCCTTTAGTAATGAAGACAAATCTATATTACTTGACTATGTGAACAAGCAAATTAGTATCTAATCTTATTATCAATGACACAACCATAAACAAAATTGATGTAAGATTCAATGGGAAAAAATGATGAAAATAAAGCCACAACCACCATTTGAATGCATAGGTTACAAATTAAATTTTAATGTTTTATTTCAATCATAATATCCATGTTCAAAATCAAGAGGAGAATCGACATTGATCAATTTGATGGTAATCTTATAGCATAATAATAGGGTTACAAAAGAGGGATATGATAATATATTATGAAAGAAGAATAATGGTCAACTTTGAGAATTTTGGTGAAACAAAATGATAACCCTTATAATGACCATGATTAGCCTATTTATATAATTTATATCAATTCATTTCCTACCAAAATTCTCATTTACTTTTATTAATGATGCCACTTTTGTTTTTAACAATTTTAGCTTGCAAAAAGATAAAAATACAAATTAATTTTAAAAATTAAAAGCTTCCAAAGTAAAGTATAAAATTTAAACATTAAAATTAAATAACTCAAATATAATTTTGAAAAAATGGAGGCATCTGTATGGATTCATTGGATTCATATCTATAATGACTCTAACAGTTTTGAAAACTAGTTAATGGGGACTAAGTTACGATCAAAACACTGTCAAGATGTCAAAAAGGTATTTAGTGGACCTATTTAGGTTTAAAAATTACAAACCCAATTTTCAATAGATTTTTACTTTCATAAAATTATTTTAAATTGGTGGGAACAACATGACTGGGTGAGAATGAGCTTTGTGATGATGCAAGCGGTTTGTAAAATTGACTTTTAGAATGAAATTTATGCCCGTTGAAGTGACAAGAAGTCTAAATGAGTTAACAGAGCACAATAGAGTCTTGGAATCTAATTTTGGGTTGAGAAAGAAATTTTTGAATTTTCACAAAACCCTAGTTTGAGTTAAGATATCAACCCATGATTTGCACTAGTGGTATCTTTGACAAGTTTGTCACATCCACAGGGTCTTTGATAGGCAAAAATGGGTGTACTAAGGGTCTCTGAGTTTAGAATTCATTGTTATAATTTTTCTCTTTATTCATTCTTCAGATAAGAATTATTTTTTATAATAAAAAATCAATTAAGAATATAAAGTGGTTATAGTTAAAACATTAAATTGGTTTTAATTAAATCTAATTGATTATTATTTTTAACTATTTAATTTACTAAAATTAGAATTACTAAAACCAATTAACAATTGGATTTGATTGAAATAAATCAAAAATAGTAAAAATATAATTAAAAAAAACCTATGCGAGGACTAACCCCTCACCCAACTCACCTCTTCAAAGCTTTCATTCCTAATTACCATCATGTGATGGGGCTAAGGCTCATCTAGTCTAGCTTGGTCGGGCTTTGGGAAGCCAAGCATCAAATTCCAAATGACCTTCAACATTCATGGGGACATATGTGGAGATGATATTACAACTACTAAAGAAATGAGAAATACCACTTATCCTTGACCCAATTGGAGTTATAATCCTGATTAACACATGACACCCACCACTCAACTATTATAGACCAAAGTGGAGATAATATTTATTTATCAAAACAAGACCAAAAAAACTCCCACATAGACCTAGGTAGAAGTTTTAAATTAGTTCCCAAAGCATTGAAACATGATTAGGCTCGAGAACAAAGTGAATAATCTATTCTAATTAGCATAGAAAACATTGGCATAACTGGTAATAGACACAATCTATACTAGTAAATTTTATTTGTATTAGGTAAAAGACATTGAACATCCCTATACCTAATCAAATTTTTGAGTCTGATTAGGTGTATAATATTGAGAAAATTTTAATGTAACCAAAATTAATCTAAAAAGTTATGACTAGGTAATGAAATTCTAGTATAAGACCCTAAAGAACTAATCTAGGGTTAAGAGCTTAATTACGTTTGTTAAGTTAGAATATTTTCAGCCACCTATAGTAGACCTGGTAGGGGTTCTGGATAAGTTTATTGAGATCTAGAAATTGTAATAAGTATGTTAAAAACATATTTTGAGAAAAAGTGTAAGATATAAAAAATTGATTGCATAATCTTGATCGATAGGATGGAGCTAGTTCAAGAGGTTAGAATAACATAAAAACCAAAGTGACCTCTACAAGAAAATAGAGAGACCAAATCAAATAACAAAGTGACATTTCCAAGATCTTGTAAGTGGGATAAATGGGCCAATACGTTATTTTTGAATAAAGTATAAGATACAAAACTTGTCCATACAAGTGAGCTTGATAAGATGGGACTATATTTGCAGGATAAAATGGTATTAAAATTAAAAGAACCCAAAAAAGTAATTGTAAGGTGTTGAGATAGCTAGCAAAAAATATGACCAAATGAACATAAGTGTAACTAGACTCTATTTCTAGTTCATGTGCGTGATATGAATCTTTAATATTCAAACTTGGTCATCAAAATGAGATAAGTCTTAGAGCCTAGATAGGGATGGAAACTAAGGTGACCTCCTAAAGGAGGCTAAGATATATAAAAGAGATAAGATATCTAGGCTTCAAATGAAAATTATGAGGTCAACACTTCACTTTAATGCTAAGTTTTATATATTAAATTTTCTCACATAGATGTATTACTTCCAATGGTGATGGTTTCAGGACCTAGTTTGGCACAAAAATCAAGACAAACCACCAAATCAACTCAAGAGTGTTGAGACCAATGAGTTATGGTTGCAAGAGGGAATGGTTATAAAATTAAAAAGAGGTTCCTTGATTCTTAATAAGAATTAGGGCATGTTGTGCAAGCAACAAAATGGTGAATCTATTGGAAAATAGTCCTAATTATTTTGGAATGATATACATGTGTCTATGAACCCATAATTTCTAGTTGTGACTAAGTAACATTAATAATTTTGAGAGAGGAGAATATGGGAGTGGATAAAGGACCAAATCAAACATTCTCATCTACCTATTATGTGTAAATGAGTTAAGTTACCACTTCTTAGAACTTATAGGGACTAATTAGTATGGATTCAATCATCAAGCTAGTGAATCTTACATTAGTAACTCTTACCTTGACATTAGTCTAATTCTAACCAATCATAGATATCCCTAATGGATTTTCCTCTGAACTTGATCAAGGCATTGATCCACTACCAACTAGGCTAGAAAACCTATAGTGAAGTTGTCTGAATCACCTAGAATTGAGTTTTCTTAAAATTGAATTTTCTCTTCTTTTATATTTTCTATTTTTAGTTTCTTTATTAACATCTTAATTCTAGGTTGGGGATCACCATGGTAATCAAAATTCAAGATTATATATTTTCCACCTTAGACTATAATATGTTATTCTAGGCAAACCCAAAAAACCATTAAGATGTGGTTTTTGGATTTATTTCTGAGAGAATGTCTTCATAAACCAAATAGTTTACCCAAAATCAACCTAACACAAACAAATTTAGAACAAAAATAATAGCTCAATATTATGAAACTAATTTAGAAAAAATATAATGTTACGAACTACTTAGATTACTTACGCACCAAAATTTCATTCATGCTACCTATGTACATGCCTTTCATTCTTCATTGTTAAGGAAGCCTATATGGAAAAATAGATAAATAAAACCAAAAAGAGATAATAAATGAGGCCAAATAAACAAAAAAAATGTTAAAAATAAAATAAAAAATAAAACAAAGGAGGAAAGGGAAATATAAGTTAGTTATAAGATCTTGTTAGGTTAATTCAAATATGGAAGTAGTGTTTGAGGATCTTCCCATTGATACACAATGGGACATCCTCATCAGTTACATACCTATTAAAAATGTATTCATGTTCAAAATTTCAAGAATAATTGGATAAATACTACCATGGGAACATTCATAATTAGAAGGGTATTACTTTTTCCACTCATACATACTATCCCATGAGATCCTATTTATTACATTTTCATGCAAATTAACAAAATTCCTAGCATTACATTTAGCAATAAACTTATTATTAACTTGAAAAAAACACTTATGAAAGTGTTGGATAAATACATATACCTATTTATTGAGTCATGGTGAGGTATAGGGGTGGTTATCAACACATACTAGAGGAACTTGTTCACCTACCTAGTGATGAAATGTTCTTTTAGGAAGGTAGTTGTCTCACTATTTATGAAACTCTTGAACTCTTGATTCTCAGTGTCATGGATACAATATTTAGTGTTGTATATTGGGCCTCAAGAGATGGGTTTTTATATAATATTAACCTCTTCATTTATTTTATCAATTCCCAATAAACATCTAGTTTATTCTTTTACTATCAATATCCTTATAGTTTGGTTATCAATAGTAGATGTTTGTATGGAGAAATTGAGAACGGTGATATCTTCATCATAAAAAATTGTAATATTTTATTTTTCACTCTTATGATACCACACATCACCATGAAATGGAGATATTGGAGCTATTTTAGGTGCACCAAAGGTATCTTCTTCATTAAGAAGGTATAAGTTCATCTCTTTTAATGCTAAGGACCTTATTATTTTGTCATTTATAGAATAAGTAGGGGTTTCACTATCTAGAATAATGGTATTTTTGGAACAAGGGATCGACATGACCTTTTTTCACTTTAACAACTATCTCTTAGTTAGATAAATTATCCATATATGTTCCAAATAAGAGGTGCTATAAACTTTCCCTTCTATTTGGATCAGTTATTTTTGTAGCTCTATATACAAGGGAAATAGTTATTACTAGAGATATCTCAAGAATACCTATGATATCCTATTCATATAATGGGTTTAAATCATCTAATAATTATTATTGTGGCATCATCAACATGTTAATTAAGAGACTCTCATGAGTTTATTCCTTTCTCTCGAGTGTGTATACCCTAAGCTCATACTCTTCATACAAGATTTCATTCATTTTGTTGTACTTTGTAACCATATGGATTATAATGAGGTCTCTATCAATATTTATTTGGATAGGTATGCCTCATCATGGGAGCCATATATGAGAGAAATGTGTCTCAATGTATCTATTTAACATCTTAGACCAATCTCTACTAAGGAACATATTGTATGCGTTAAGTATGTCCACTACTTGAATATCAATGAATTTATACACCCTTAGATCAAAGGCCAGATGCATATGGATGTGACTAAGCTCACTAATAGCTTTAACCTCTAATTTATCTATCTAAACTACTTTTCTATTTGACTTTATAGGATTCAAACCCAACTACTAGTAAATTGCATATGGCATGATATTCCTGAAAGAAAATGAATCCAAAAATAAATTATGTAAGTTCTTACCAAAAATATGGATTGATAGGAGGAAAGGAATAATTTTAGTATTTCCTTTATATATTGTAATATGAGCATCAATTGGATTACTAGCTTCTTTCCCTTTAGGATTAGATAATTATTTTATTAACATATCTTTTTGGTTAGACATTTGAAGTAAGTCAGACATTATTATGTTGGATTTATTATTATTTAGGTCATCTACAATGTTATATCCTTATTTTCTTGGCTCCACTAGTTTTTTAGATTGAGGGGGTGTATAATTGTTCTTGGGCTGACAATATGTCATAGGTCCTTTAGGTGAAAATGGTTTATTTCTTGAGTTCTCATGAGGTTAAAATTGAGTGTTATTTGGAGGAGTAGAAGTAGTTAATGGACCTTGGTACTTACTCCTCAATAGATAATTATTTCCTATTTGGAATTATTTAAATTCATGTACCCAATTTGAGTTGTCCTCATGTTCATTTTTTAACTTGAATAGAAACTCATAATTTTTCAAGAGTAGATATGTATCAAGGTTTCATCCACCTTGATTTGAATTATTGCTATCAAGTGCAAGTACTATCTCTAGGTTGTTCATCTCCTTTTGGAAGATGTTTGAGCTAGGGAAAATTAGGCACAATCAATTTAAATATGATCATACATATTATGAAACCTACACCACATGGTTAATACTAAATTAGATAAGTTTACTACTTTATATGCATTTCTCTTAGGGTTTTGATTGGTATTATCAAATGGACTGGGTAATCTTCCATTATTGGGCCTTGTGTTTTATTGCCTATTGGTTATCTAATAGTTGAAGTTTCTATTTTATGTAGGATTATTTACATTTTGGAGATAATTTTGAGGCACTTGCCTATGAAAATTGGTCATGTCATTTATCAACTATTGAACCATTTGTTGCAAGTTATCTACTTCAAGGTTCATGCTAGCATTTAGTAGATTTCCCATTTATGGTTGTGGGTTAGCCATAGGTTCAGTATCATTTAAAAATGCATGGTTAGTAGGATGTGTTTGGTTATTTAATTTTTAATAGGAATTTGACTATTTATAAATGATGTCACAACCTATTGATTGTAAGTGGAGGTAGCATAATCACTAGTGCTAGGCATGGTGGTTGTGTTGTTATAGATGATAGGAATAAGTTCTTAACTATTTTCCTAGATAATAATGTGACTTAGGGAATATAATGTTGAATATTAGGTATATATTTCATTGGAATTGGGATATACACTAGATTTGGGATTGTATATATAGCACCTAAGATTGGATTTATTAGTGGAGTATTATGTTGAAGAGTCTAGTTGATCACTAAAATTTGGTTGTATGCACTAGGTTGACCCAATGATGCTAAAGGAAAAATTTCATAGCCTTTTGGCACCATATATTTCTCAATATTGACATATTTATTTTATGCCAATGATAAGGATGTAACTACTAATGGGGTTTTCCTAAGAAACATGTAATTCATTGAGTCTAATGCACTAAAGTAAGTTTAGATGGTAACCACTTTTATCTGAGTGTTTGGTTATTTCAACCTATGGTATAAATTATGTAAATGTGTGTTAAATACACTAATTAATTTAGTAGGTTCTCTATGGGTAAACATAAAGTGATGGTAAAAGATAATTGTTTCAACATGTAGCCTAAATTGGTTGATAAACACTATTTATAGGTGAGCCTAAGAGTTGATAAACCTATTTGAAAAATCAATATACCAAGTGTAATAATCTTATCACAATTATTAAGGGAAAATATTTAGGAAACATCCTCATGTTGAACGTAAGTTTGGATAAGGTCATCTTTGAATTCATGAATGTGTTCTTCAATAGTTTAAACCCTATTAAGTATGTACTTTGGATATAACTTGCTAGGATTATTGGGTAAGTCATGGGAAGGCCTTGGAACATTCACAAGGCATCCATATCCAAAAATACAAGTAGTATTATATAGCATTGATGGGTTGTAAGGGGAAAACAATGGATTCATAAAGGGAACTATATCCATAGGCAAGCTATTGGCTAAATGGATTTGTCTAGTTTTCGATTTTCTCTTGTTTTCTCTTGGTTTTTGATGTTGAATGAGCTCTAAAAATTAAAAATAGACCCCAATATATTTTTATTTAATAATTATTCATCTACTTTCCAATTTAAATTGTAAAATACTTGATCATGGGCAATGATCTTAAGTGTTCATTCTTTGATTTTTGTTAAAAATATTAATTTTAAGCACTGATAGCCCTCTTAAAACCAAAATTATTGATAGATTATTTGGAACAACAATGCCAATGGTGGGATTTATGGGATTTGAATCCATTTAATCCTCTTTTAAAAATTATTCCCATGAGGTGGGTCTCATTAATTTATATATCTAATGTGTCATGGTGTACTAATATTCATTTAGTGGTTTGTTGTAAGGGTTCCAATCAAGGGTCCTACCCATGTAAGACTTAAAATATAAATTTTAACGTTATTCTAATCAATAAAAAAATTAAATAGTAATTGCATCCACATGTTTTCATTAATTGGGTTCTAATCAAATAACAAAAATAAAGAAGCACTTATATCCATTTGTTTAGATACAAAGTTAGGGTTTTAGATGAAAATAATTAAAAATATTAACTTTAATTATTTGTTCCCATGCATTTAATTATTTAATAGTGTGACAATGATATAGGAATGAAATAAAACAAGCAATAGAGTTAAACAAGTAAAAAATATTGATATCAAACAAACCTTAGTTTAACATATTTGATAAAAAAAAAGCAAATGAGAAGGGGTTAAGAGATAAATATAATAGTAATGAAGACAAATCTAGATTTCTTGACCATGTAATACAAAAATCAATATTTGGTCTGATCAAAATAATCAAAACCATAAATAAAAGTGATGCAAGCTTCAATGGGAGATAGATGATGAAAATAAAGCCATAACCACCATTTAAATGCACATGTTTCAAATGAAATTTCACTATCTTCTAGTAATAATAATATCCATGTTGAAAATCAAGAGGAAAATCCACAATAATCAATCCACCAAATATATGTTAGCATAACAATAAGGTTTCAAAAGAGCAACATGATAATATAATATGAAATCAAAATATTGGTCGACTTTGAGTGTTTTGGAACAACAAAAATCTAACCCTTACAATGACCAGATTGAGCCTATTTATAGACTTTCTTACACTTCATTTCCTACCCAAACTCTCATTCACTATTCCAATCCAGCCATTTTTATTTTTGACACCATTTTATCTATCAAAAATATAAAAAACAAGTTAATTTTAGAAACTAAAAGTTTCCAAGGAAAATTATAAATTGAAAATTTTAAAATATCATTACTTCAGTGGAATTTTTGGAAACTAGAGGCACTAAGATATCTATTGTAGCTTTAGCTTTCTAATGACTCTAATATTTCTTAAAATAGGTTAAATGGGACCAAGTTATGTATGAAAACCCATTAGGATGTTAAAAAATGCATTTAGTGGACCTATTCAGGTATAAATGATACAAAATAAAGTTGTGAACATATTTTAACTCACATCAACTTGGTCAAAATCAGTGGGACCAATGCAACTAAGATAAAATGAGTCAATAGATAAAAATGGAGTCCCAACTTATAATTTTGAATTAAGAAATCACTTCTTATAATTTTCATAAAATTCTAGTGGGAATCAAGATATCAACCCCCTATTGGCACTAGGGGTGTCTTCGATAAGCATTTTACATCCACTAGGTTTTTTATAGGTGAAAATAAGTCTACTAAGGTTCTCGAGGGTTAGAATGCACCATTATAAATGTGTTATTTATCCATTCTTGAGATGATTATAAATTTTTATAATAAAAAATATAAACTAATTATATTTTGAAAAAATAATTGATTTAATTAAATCCAATTGATAATTATTATTAACAATTAAATTAGGTTAGATTAGAATTATTAAAACTAATTAATAATTAGATCTGATAGAAATAAATCAAAAATAATAAAAATATAATTAAAAGAAAAAAAATCTACATGGGGTCTAACCTCTCACCCAACTCACCTCTTCAAAGCTTTTATCCCCAATGGCCACCAAGTGATACAACCAAGGCTCCTCTTATTAATATTGGTCTGGTTTTGCAAAGTGAACTATAAAATTCCAAACAACCTCCACTATCCATGGTGACCTATATGGAGATGATATTCTGATAACCAAAGTAATGAGAAATACTAGCTATCTTTAAACCAATCAGAGTTAGAATCGTTATTAACACATGGTACCCACCACTTGAATATTATAAACCAAAGTAGAGATAATATCCTAGTTATCACAATGAGACAAAGGTGACTCCAACATAGACCTAGTCATAAGTTTTAAAAAGGTTATAAAAATGTTGAAACATGATGAAACTCGAGACCAAAGTAAATAATTTGTTCTAGTTAAAGAAGAAAGCATTGGCTTGATTAACAATAAACATAATCAAGACTAGTAACTTTAATTTGGACTATTTATAAATCATTGAACATTCTTAGACCTAATTAGAGTTTTAAGTTTGATTAGTTCTATAAGACAAAGAAACATTGAACATAGATTGAATTAGTTTGAAGATATTTGACTAGATAAGAAAATGCTAGAATAAGACCCCAAAGACCTAATCAAGGGTTGAAAAACTAATTAGGTTTGTATATTTATAATACTTTCAACCACTTATATTAGAACTATTATGGGTTCTATATGTGTTTTTTGATATTTAAAAAGTGTAATAAGTACCTTAAAATAAAGTTTGAGACCAATTGTAAAATACCAAAAATTACTCACATGATCTTGGTCTATGGGATGGAGCCAGTTAATAGGCTAAAATGCCATGGAAACCAAATTATAATCCCTAAGATAACTAAGATGCAGAATAGAACCAAAAGTGACATTGACAACATCTTAAAAGTGGGATAAATGGGCCAAGAAGTTGATTTGGGAAAAAGTTAAAAATATGAAACTTGTCCGTACAAGTGAGATTGACAAGATGGGTGTGAGATTGACAAGATGGGTCTAGTTTGATATAGTATTGAAAATATGGAAAAATATAATTAAATAATTAAATTTATGTCATTAAAGAAAACTTGTAAGGGTTAGATTGACAATAGATTCACCAGAACGTATACAATAGGAAATGCAACTGGTATATAAATTAATCCTAGATCAAAGAAGATAAATCCTACTTTCTCTTTCGATTGTGGATAGATTATATATTTGGGGTCATGACCAAGATATATCTAATATAACTATACAAAGAATTTCTCACCATAATACATTCACTAGGGATGGTTTCGAAGCCTCTAGTAAAGCAAAACTATGCAATAAACCTAACTAGGTCCTATCTTTTCATATTCACTAAACTAATAGTAAGTAAAGTCTAATCTATTTCTCACTAAATATTGTGGCATAAAGTGGGGGTAATAAACATTATTAATAAACATGCATAAGAGAATCCTATTTAATCTATGTATAGGTAAAACCTTAATACATGGATAGAGAAATATATTCAAAATACATTACTTATGTGAATTCTATCTATTAAAGATAAGAGAAAAGTTAAATATACTTACCTTGAAGATGAAATCATCAAGACTCAATATCTCCCTTGGCCAAATGTGATTTTCAAGAAGTTATTGTGGTTTTTAAGGATCACTAAAAAAATCCAAAGAATCTAAGACTTTTCCACAAGACAAGGTTCTTCTCCAACTACAAACCCTAAGATAGGACTCCTCAAGTAGAATGGTGGAAGAAAAGATTATAAAGAAGTGCAAATGAATAATTAACTCTTGATGTCTTTCTAAAAATGGAAAAATGGATGTGTTTATATAGGCAGATCTAACCTTAGTATTTTATAAAATTTTAGGCTAATAAGGTCAACCTAAATGAATTTTTATCATTATTGACAAAAAAAAATGAGGTCTCTACCTAGGTCAACTAAGGGCTGACCTAAACCCTAAATAAGTTTTATCAATTAGAGTATAAAGTCGATGGGACTGACAATGTTATATAAATTATTAAAAAGTATTTTAATCTAACAAATGGTTAATGAGAGCAAAAAATGACTAGAGGAGGGTGTAAAAGAGGAGGCAAAACTTATGGGAATGTTTCTAGGATATGGTTGGATTGATAACAAGTGGTTTTAAGCAAACAACAATCCTATGAAGCATCAATGGTCTACCCACCCCTTTCCCGATGTACCCCTTAAGGTATGCACTCAGAGAGATTGAGATTTAATGGGTTCCTATACAATATAAAGAATTAGTAATTGACAAAGTTTTAAAATATTACGTGTATACATATGGCCCACTCAAATACCATCATGTGTCACTCAGGTGCAATAGGGGATGGTGCTTCAAGAAAGAACATAACAATACACAATGTTGAAGCTAGAAAAGAGATTGTAGTATTTTAAATCATAAAATTACTAAAATTTAAATGAATAAAATGGAAATAACTAAAAATTAAAATTAATGAATAACTTGACTTATTTTTATTGCTAGATGGTTTTCTTCTATGTTTTTAGTTATGATCTTGGAGGGCATAGATACTACTTTTGACAAACCAAAAAATACAAAACTAAATATAAAAAATAAAAAAACTCAAGAAAGCCAAGATAACTAATTATATGTGGATGGGATGTACTTAGAAATTTGGCAATCTAGGGTGACAAGTGCTATGTTAGACCAAATGACCAAGTTAAAATTTAGAGTAAATTAGGTAACTAAAAAGCCAATGGTACTAAAGACCAATAAAAATCAAACAATTAAACCTTAAGAAAGAAATGAAAACTCACCAAGTTAAACCAAATATACATGTCAAAAATGATGGTAGACAAACAAAAATTCAAAAGTAGTAACAATGCTTACTTAAAAAAATATGGGCAAGCAAAAGGGTTAAACAACATTGATGGGGGTGAAGTAATAAACCAACCTCATGCAACAATGGAAAAAGTAAATGAAAGTATAAAAAGAATCATGTGTCCACAAAAAGGGTAGGACAATAATAAAAAATGTAAAAATAAGGAAAATCAATAGTGGGATGTAAAGCAACGGTGTATAAATAATCTATAGTCACTCAAATATATTATTTGGTTCTAAAGATAGGTAAAATTAAAATAAAGAAGTGCTAGCATGTTTTTAAGATGTGAAGAAGAAGGAATATATAAGAAGGTAAAAAATATTTAGAATCACATGTTCCTACCAAGGGGGAAAATGAACTGGGTTGATGGGATAATAAATAAAAACCAAGGTTAAGGAACTCTTTATCAAAGTCAAGACACTAAAATTAGGCTTATCAAAACAAGATGACTTTTGACCTTAAGGACTCAAAAGAACTTCTCTTAGCCACACAAGTCTTAGATAAAAAAATGTAGTAGGTATACCATCTTATTAAGGTTATATTCATGAAAATCAAATCAGACTTACCTTCTCACAACATGTTCCTCATTTCATAGGACCCCTTATAGAGCCATCAATCTACTACAAAGATTGGGTACTTGCGTGAGATTGAAAGTAGCACCATAGATTTTTTTGGATTATCCTATTCTAATATACTATATTATCACACCTAAATGGACCTTAGCTCTATCATGAGGCCAACTGTGGACTTTGATCTTTAATTAGAGATAGGATATGTGCTTGTAATCACATCTTTTAGTGTGATTTTGAATTTTGAAATTCATATCTTGCCTTTTTTTATATCATTTCCTTTTGTTTCAAATGATTTGGATTTTAAATTTTTTGATGTATTTTTATATTCCTCCTCCATATGGATTTGGAAAAGCAAATACGAATGATAAATATGACCTTCATTTTAATATTTTTGACTTGGTTGATAAGAAAGATAACTTAGAGAGCATGGTGTCTAAGAGTCTCTTTAATACTGGTGAAATAAAAGTGATATCTTAACTTTGACCTTGATTTATCTAATGTGGAGTGAAAGGAAAGGAAATCAAGAGAAATAAAACATGAAACAATTTGAAGTACTTCAAACCATAAAAAAAAGTGACAAAGTGTGAAAAGGGATATAATGATAGTAAAAGTGTGATTCCTTATCATAAAAATAAGGAAAGTGTGGGAAAACATGCTAAAATAGTTCATTTTGAAAATTTTATCTACAAAAGTAGAAAATGTGAAAGTTGAGAACAAGGATAAAAAACTCATGATCATTGCAAACACATTATATAAAAGGAAAACTAAATTAATTAAGATGGTGGTTTTATGAGGAAGGCCAAGTCATATTCATGGTATTACACTTCAACTCATAAAAGAGATATCCATGAGGGTGCTAAAAGAATGTAAAAATTAAATAAAAAATAAGATAGTTTTTAAGAAGGCTAGGTCCTATCCATGGTCTTACACTATAACTAACAAAAAAGAAACCCAAGGGGGTGCTAAAAATTATTGGAAAGTAAGAAAACAAAGAAGAAAAAAGGGGAAATCATGAGGAAGACCAAGTCCTATCCATAGTTTTACAATGCAACTCATGATAAAAAGGGAAATCAAAGGACCAAAAGGAAGGACTAAGTTTTGTGAAAAGAGAGAGCTGCTACAGAGGGTGAGACCCTTGTAATTATCATATAAAAAGTGTTAGAAGGATAAAATATATAAATCATGATAAAAGGGGAAAGATATAAGATAAAATCTATATAAAGGATGAACATGTGAGAGATAATCCTATGTATCTTTTAAGGTTTCTTGAAGTTGAATGAGTTTGGTAGCATGTGATGAAAAATAAGAGTGGACATCATAAGATGCCCCAATGGGTAATTGGATGTAAGTATGGGCATCAAAAGATGCCCTAAAGGATTAAGTAACATGTGGTTGGTCATCATAATATGCCCTAAAGGATAAATTAATAGGTGGATGGGCATCAAAAGGTGCCGCAAAGGCTAAAGTAATATGTGGATAGCTATCACAAGATGCCCCAAAGAGTGAAAAGAGGAAGAAAATATAAGAACAAAAAAGCACCCCATATAGTGTCTAAATGGATTCAGGTTATCCAAAAAAAATTTGATAGGGGATTTCATGATGCTTGATGAGAGAAACATAATTTAGGAAAGAAGGGGGAGAATTTAGGATAGGGTCAGCTAGATAGAGAACTAAGTCAACCAAATAAAAGAATAGGGTCAGCCAACAAAGGATAGGGTCATCCAACTTATACAAAGTTGACTGGGTTGATAGGTTACTACTAAAATACAAGTTGAAAAGAGTATAAAATCATAAGGGTTAACTTTTTACTAATAGATAGAGGAATGAATAGGTGAATGAGAAGACACAATTGTATAGGTTGACTATGTTCTACTGGTAAGAGGGTAAATCATAGTCTGTAGGGGATTATATTGACTAGGATGATAGTGTTTAGAAACAAGGAATATAATTTTAAATATAATTGGAAGAAATAATGGAACTAGACACACAAGTAATTGGATCAATTTGATTGATCCAAGTAAATCATGCAACATAAAACCTTGCACCAACACTAGCCAATGTAATTTTTTAAATACAACACACAATGAAAAAACAACAAGTAGTAAACTAAAAATTAAATGATAATTAAGTCATCATCCAAAGTGTTATTATATTATTATAAAGTCTTGATTTTAGTGTTATAGGAGATTTGGATGAAATAGGGAAATAGAAAGTAGTCTAGTTGTCCAGGTAATTTTACCCATTAGTTGGTTTTTTTAACCAACTCCTCTTTCTATAAGATTTTTAAGTTTACTGTGTACAAAAATAAATAAATTTTTAATATTAAATATATTTTATAAATTATTTCTCCAAATATATAAAGACCTATAGTGGTATCTGAGCTCAGATGAATGAGGGAGATTAAATAGTTGGTTTGAATGAATTGTAGTTGTATGGCACTAAGGTTGAGCACTATATATAGAAGAACTAAGTTATGTGGCACTAGTCACACAAAACAAGAAATCATATCTACCTATTATGGTTTTGAAAAATTGGAAAGAGTGTTATGTTGTGGTAGGCACATAAATGGATCATTTTCAAATCCTATAAAATTGAAGAGGAATGCAAGAATTCCCAAAGCCATTTTTTTAAGGAAAGATTGAGCAAAGATAAAAAATTTAACATATGCATTTGGTAAAAGGTAAAATTATGACCTAAGAGTAAATCCATTACAAAAAATAGATTGGTAGGGTACTTTTAAGAACTCCAAAATAAAATTATTTAGTATGGCTAGACAATCATATTTTTTTAGCACAGATTTATGATAAAGAAGATCAGACATTGAAGTATGATTATATGGTGGTAGTACCTTGAGGATAAAGGTGAAGTAGGCATATAATTTAGGATTTCATGATTCATAAATAAAAAATCACTTGTATCCTTCAAAGAAGTGACAAACCAATGACAGACTTAACTATTTTGCAAAATATTTGAAATTGATATGACTTGGAGAGATCTGAGGGTCGTGTTATCTCCCATTTATGAGTATCATATTATTTGTATCATTGAACCTTGTTTTTACTATGGTTGGAAATCTCTTGAATAAATAAAATATTTATTTTCATCTCTACCAAGATGGAAAGACATACAATTTTGGTAAGAAGATAAAATTTAGGTAAGTTGCATACCTAATCCTTGCAAGCCTAAGAAATTACATGGAAGCATTTAGTTATTGATTATTTTTTAATATTTTTTATTTTCTTCAAATTCTTGAAGTCTTAATTTTTTTACTTTGAAAATATTTATGTATAGAGGTAGTAATTTTTTCTTAGCCTACAAATCAATAATTTGACATTATATTGTCAAATTAGTAAATATAAAGGGGAATATTCAAATTTTGAAGTCTTTGTAAAAGGAGTTATAAGGATAGAACTAGATTTTCAATAAAAATGGTGATATAAGGGTGTAAAAAGAGTTATAACATGTGATATTTTTTGTCATATTTTTTTATATTTGGAATCTATTTGGAAGGTAAAGGTAAAACGTCAATAACATTCCCTTTCTTGCATGATTATCTTTTATTAGCATCATGGATAAAATTATTAGTGTCATTTATTAAAATGGTAAATTATCACCTAAAAACTACAATGAATGGAGTAGAAATAGGGATAACACCCTCATATATAATGATTTATGGAAAATCACTAAGAAAGAAACCACACCACTAACTGATGTGGAAAAATTGGTTGAATATCATAAATGTGATAAGCATGCACTCACCCTATTGAAATCATCTTGCACTAAATAGGTTATCATTCATATTGAGGTAGTTAAAATTAGTGCATGGAAATCATGGGAAGAATTAAAAAAATTGTATGAAAAATATCCTACATATAAAAATATTGATCTTTTTATGCATATTTTGAACAATAACTGGCAGATAATGAAGATGTCCCTGAATATATTTCTCGCATGAAAACATTAAAACAAGAATGTTTCATAATTGGTGGTAAAATTTATGATGATATGTTAATTTCAATCACATTAAATGGTCTTAATTATACAGATATATATATATATATATATATATATATATATATATATATATATATATATATATATAATTATACAACTTAATAGGTTTCATTTTAACATAACTTACTAGAAAACTTATTGCAAATTTTTGATGAATCTAGGAAAATTTGATTCGTAGCTCTGATGAATCTTATATCAATGATGGAAAATATATAGGTTGGATCAAATGGATAAAATAAATGGATTTAAATATTAATTATAACAAATAAGAAATAAAAACTTCTCAAAACTTAAATATTATCATGTATTTTGATTCCTCTCAAAGAGCTATGCAATTTAAAAAAAATCATCACAATCTGAATCTATATGAAAAAGTTATGGCCTATAGAAGTTGTCATTCAATGGAATCATTAAATTTAGTCATATGTTTGTGTCATTTGACACAACCAAATAACATGTGTCATTTTTTTATGTTATACGACCAAACTATATGACTAAACCAAATGATGCAATCAAATGACAACTTTTTGAGATCATAATTTTTGCATACATACTCGAATTGTGATGATTTTTTTAAAAATTGCATAGATATTAGAGAGGAAAATAAATATGCAATATTATTTAAATTTTGGGGAAAAAATTATATTTTTTTCTCTATCATTTGGATTTTTTATTTGGTAGTGTCTTTTGACACTATCATTCGACATTGTCATTTGGTTCCTCCATTTATCACTGTCATTTGTTTCCTCCATTCAGCACTATCATTCAATGTTATCACTTAGTTCCTCCATTTATCACTATCATTTGGTTCCTCCATTTAGCACTATAATTTAATATTATGATCATCTATTTTTTTTTCTTGTTATCTTGTTTGATATCGAGGGTGGTTATACTATATATATGTGGTGAATTAAAGTGTAATCTTTTAAATTTTTATAGAAGGTTGGCAAGCCAACCCCTAAAATTATTTATATCCATAAAATTTTAAAGATTTAGTCCCATTTGTCAACCCTAAAAATTACCAAACCCAAAATTCAAAAAATGTAATATTCATGAATTAATGAATATTCACCACTAATATTTACCCTACAACTTAGTGATAAGCTTAAGGGTGCCACATTTTAATCCATCTATGAGTTATTGACTCAACCTGAGAGATAAATTTTAAAGAATAAAAGTACACCTTTTGAAGAGGCTCATTATGTAAATAATATTTCCTAGTATAATGATCATCACCATGTACAAATAAAGTTTCAAAAGCATTTTTTCAATCTCCACATAGTTCTCAAGGATCTCCAAAACATTCACATCAGCACTCTCTGATGTCTTCTAAGCATAGACATCATCATAGGAATTCCTATCACTCTTGTATTTCTTCAAGTTATTCAACTTTTTCTAGATCTCATCTATAAAAAAAATCCATAATGTTTCAAATGTGGTGGTATTGTACATCTTGTAGATGTTTTTCCTTCTCAATGACCCTAGTCTCCACAAAAAGAAAGTTGAGGCTAGTTTTGTGGATCATTCTAGTGGTATATATTATAGTTACTCTAGTTATTCTAGTTATTTTATCACTTATAATCAAGAGAAATCTTATATGGCCAAGTTCTATGGTTCCAATGGACCTAACACCATATTTTGAGTACTCAGTGATTTACCCATCTTATGAAAACTACTAGGATCAAGATTGGGATTTGTTAAAGTAGAAATTTTCTAGCTCATGTTCTTGATTTCAATTCCATTTTTATCTTTACATACTTGATATTCATGACATGGAGTAGATAGGATTTTTTAATTTTGTTTCTCTCAATGCATAAATTCTCACCTCTCGCCTGATAGGGGAGCATATATTATATTTGTTTATATTTCATCAATAATTACTAATAATATGAGTTGACATGGGTTTCTATCACCTTTAGTGTTATTGAATGTTGTTATATTTTTTTGGACATCAGAGAGATGTGCCATACATAGTACAAGTTTGTCACTTGGATGGGTTCTTATGTAGGACCTTATGTCGATCAATGTAGTTAGACATGTTTGATTGTGTTTTATTTTACTATGGTATGATGATCACTATGATGATTATAATTTAATCATTTTCATAAACCATTTTTTTCCACAACTGATAGGGGTGGGCTTATTTATGAAGCAATATCAATTTTTGGTCAGTATGAGAGGTATAGTGTGTATACACATAATATTTTCAAACTTTTATTGATTACTAACACTTAATATCTTGTAGGAACCTATCAAGTCTAAGTCACTCTAAGTGGATACCTTAAGGGGTACATCAAGAAATGTTTGAGTAGACCATCGATGATTTGTAAGATTATTATTCCTTTTTCCACATACTATCTACACACTAGCTCCCTAATATCATGAACCCTAGGCTTGTTCTTCTCTTTCCAATCCATTTTAGTCATTATCATGCTTTATTCCATAATTTCTTACCTTATTACCCTTTTTACCTATTTGATGCACTAGGATAACCTAGTTTACCTAGTGTATTCTAGGGACACTTTAGCTATTTTGACTTGTTTTCATCTTAGTTGACCTAACATAGACTTTAGGCATTAGCATGAGAATGCACTAGTTTGACCCAGTCAACATAGTACAATCAACACATCCAAATGGTTTTTATTTAAGATACTAATATATATACAAGGTCATTTTACAAAATTTATAATAATATAAGAATCAAGCAAATAAGTTTGAATGAACATCTATTTATTGACCATTCTACTTGAGGAATAAAGCTTTAGGGTTCAATACTTTTTTTGGAGCTCTGATCTTGTCTTATGGAGAAGTATTTTTGAATATTAGGTAGGTCAAGTATCTTAGAGATGATTTATATTATTTATACTTATAAGACACAACAATCTCTTATGAAGCACCTTGGCCAAGGGAGAGGTTGAGACTCGATAGGTTCATCTTCAAAGGCAAGTATTCCTAACTTTATTTTTCCTTTGTAAGAATAGATGGATAATGCAATATATATTATTCTCTTTCATGTATTAGTATTCCATATACATTGACATGATTATATGTCTCCTATGCATGTTTAGTTTAGTTCTTTTTTATTTTTTTTGTTCTAACCCCCCACTTTGTGCCACAAGCTTTGGTGTGCACTAGATTAGTTTGATTTTATTGTTATTATAATAGTTTAATTTATTGTTAATTAGCATAAGTGAATATAAAATAATAGGGATATTTTAGGGTTTTTGTGTGATTGTGTTAGACTGTAGGCTTTGGAGCCCTTCCTAGCATGATATGTTGGGACAAGTGATACAAGTTATTCCCTAATTAGGTCTAGCAGATCCCCATATTGATCATGCTCTGGCTTAACAAATATATACCCAATCAGATGTATAAGTGTGTTCTATATTATCCAATATAGGATTCATTAACTATGCATTATTAAATTCATATTGCATAAATTATGGTGAACCCAACATGAATCAAATGCTTACAAGATTTATTCACTTTTATTTCACTTATTTCATTCTTTTTATCATCATTTTTATCATATATTTTGACCTAATAGATCAATTCTATTGACCCATCTATTTATCTCAATGTGTAGGTTTTTAGGTTTCTAGACTTCTAGGTGGTCTAGGTTAACCTAGTGCATTTATAGACTTTGAGTTCAATAAAAATAGGTCGACTAGGTCGATCTAGTGTATTTTTAGCACTTTTTTAGTAGGTTCTTGTATTTTTTGGTCCACCAGCTTGACCTAATTTGTAATTTTTTAGAAGATTTATCAAAGGTTAATGATCAAAAATATTCTCTATTTTCATCTCTAAACCACTCAGGTTAGTTTTTACTTCTTTGTATCTTTCTCTTTATGTACTTTCCTTTCATAGTTTTTAGTCTTTAAAACTACTCTGACACAGTCAACTAGGTCTACTTAGTTGACATAGCTCTATGTTCTTTCATAAATTCATATAAACTTTATCATATTCTTTATTTCATCATAAATTTAATGAATTTTATGGTTTATAAAATAGATAAGTAGAACTAAAGATATAGGCAAAATAAGAAATCAAAATTTGTCTTTTGTATTAGTTCAACCCTATCGACCTAGTTTCTTTTTTAGCCCCTTTGAACTATACTAGGTTGACTTGGTTGACCTAACACTCTTTGTAGAATTTTATTCTTTTTCTTCCATTATTTTTATACTATACTATATAGACCTAGTTGACCCTATATAGTTTTACAATCCCTATTTTTACACTAGGTCGACTAGGTTGACCTAGTACTATTTTTTGTCACTTATTTTTCTCTTTGTATGTTTATTTAGTATTTTTAAATCATGATGAAATCTTATCAACCTTATTTTAGTCTATAACATTGAATTATTAAGGACTTGTATAGTAACCTCACTTATTTTGTTACCTCTGATGAAACTATCTAATTTCTTCCTTCCCCTTCTCCTAAGCCTAAACCACTCACTACACAATGTAATGTAGTTGAGATATTTTGTCATGATCCTCCTCAAAATACCAATTTTATGAGTCCTTCACCAAATAATACTAATCAAATTTATAATTTAGATGGTTCCCAAATATTCAAAAATCTTGATGATAATAATATTTACACTCCTCATAAGAATGGTGCCCTTACCAAGATTCCTTCTTCTTCTACCACACATAAGACAACTAACACCAATGTTGAGAATCCTCCACTTACAAAGAATTATCCTCCCACCAACACTAACAATAATCTTCTTATCAACATCAATACCCTTCCTTCAAACCACCCATTCTTAGAGATGTCAATGGGAATATCCCTCCTATTCTTAGAGATGTCAATGGGAATATCATCCCTCAACCTTGAATGAATAAAAAAATGCTTCAACATCTTAAAAATGAACATTTATCCCCATTTATTTCATTTATATATATTGGAAACATTTTCTCCAACTATCACATATAATGGGACTAAGGATCCTAATATATTTATTAATTCTTTTAGTAATCTCTATAAGGAATGGGGCCAAACTAATACCTTTGTTACCACCAAGATCTTAGCCAAAAAATTTGTTGGTGATGCACTTGAATTGTACAACCAACTACCTAGACATTCCATCTCACAACTAGAGGATTTAGTCAATGATTTAGTGAAGGAATTCCAATATGATGACCTTCTTAAAAATTACCTTATCCATTTCATCAATGCCAAGTAACATCCTAATGAATCTATTGATACTCATCAAATGATGGAAGTCTCTTGATCATAAAGTGTACTATAAAATGAATGATTATACTCATTTGAAACTATTTTTCATATCTATTAAACCTCCCCTTCAATAAAAAGTTTTAACCTTTTCACCTCAAACTTTAGAAGAAGCCTTAGACCAAGCAAAACTAAAAGAATTTCTTATGACTAAATTTGAAACACCTCAAATAACTACTAAAGCATATTTCCAATCTTATTCTCATACCATTGATTCATCCAAGCTTTCCCAACCTCAAAATGGAGCATCCAATTCAATCAATTTTAACCCAACCCACCCACCCTTGAGTCTAGAAAAAATTTAGGATAAATTTCCACCCTCTAAACCCATAAACTTTGATCCTTCTAAAAGTCTTCCAAAATGGTACAATTCAGATAAATTTTGTGAGTGGCATGCTACTATAGGTCACTCTCATGAGTATTGTCATGATCTTCACTAATTTACTATTTCCTCCTTACTTGGTCCAAATTTTAATCTTGATACTCTCATTAAATAATGTTATCAAGATTATCTTCAATCTTCTCAAATTGAATCTCAAGAACCAAAATCACATCAACATCAACTACCTAATGAACAATAACAATCATCCCATACCTATACCTTATCTACTAATTTTGTTAAAATAAAAATTGATCTTTCTTCCTACACCAATAAGGAGAGGATAGCTAAAATTAAAAACTTTAAACATGTTATGGCATCCATTGAACCTCATCCTCTTAAGTCACATGAACTTAAAGAGTACATAGTTCAAATGCCTCCAAAGCATATCATACATGGTCTTCCTTTATCTCCTATATATCATATGTCACATTCAACCTCCTTAAAATGTAACAAACCAACACATTTGCCTATTTCCAAATTCACCTATCAATCTAATGCAAATCATTTTAATGGCTCAATATTACCTCACACCACCTCACATGTTGGGGGATCTTTCAATGCCCATCCATATATTCATTTAAACTTTGTGGCATATTTTGATGGCCATTCCTACATTTACTTACCCTTTGGGTCATCTTCTTATGCCCATTCCTATTCTAAAATGTATAATAAAAAATAAATCCATCTTCAAGAAACATCCTGAGACTTATAGGCCTTTATTTCACATGTTCATTTTCATAGAGATGTTAGCATAATTTTTCTTTTTTTTGCCTTATGTTTCTTTGTTTTTATGCATTTTTCTTCTTTTAGTTTCACTTTCCTAATCATCATCATTTTTTTATGTTCTTTAGTTTTCTTCAATATTACATTTGTCATTTTTTTTACATTTTTGTCCTCATATATTTATTTTATTTGTCTTTTTATATCATTCTTTACCTTAATAGATTTATGATCATTTTTCCCCTTTATTTAGCATTTACCTCTTGATATAACATAGTCTTATTTTTTTTATTGACAGTTCTCTTTTTATCACACTCATGGGTTTATCTTTTTTGAGTTACTTTGTAAGACCATAGATAGGATCTGACACCCCTCACAAAATTACCATCTTTTACTTATTTTTCTTTCACTTTTTGTTGCTTGCCAATGTTGTTTTGGCATCCTTTGGGTTTTCCTTTATGAGTTTCTTTGTCAGAAGGCTCCCTAACTTTTCTTTTCTCTTTTTGTATCAGAACCCTCATGGGTCTCTATTTTTTAGGTTACAAGGTAAAATCGTGGATAGGACCTGACCCTCATAAAATTTCCATATTTTCATGTTCTTTATTATCCTTGTTATTAGACACTAATCGTTGCTTCTTTTGCAAGATGGAATTTTCATAAAAATATATATTAGCATGTTTTCCTCCATTTCCCTTAGTCTTATAATAAGGAATCATACATTTATTGTAATTTTATCCCTTTTTACCATTATCACATTTTTTTAATTTGAAGAAATTCAAATTATTCCATGTGTCATTTCCTATTGATTTCACCTTCCCTTCATCTCCACATTGGATAAAACAAGGTCAAAGTCAAGAAAGCACTTTTTATTTTATGTATATTTACAAGACTCTTAGACCCAATTCTCTTTGAAATTTTCTCTTAGCAACCTTATCCCATGTTTTCAAATGAAAGTCATCTTTAGCACCCATGTTTGGTTTTCCAAATCTACAAGGTAGAGGAATCTGAAAAATCCATAAAAAAATAATAAGTTAAAAAGCCAAATCATTTATAAAAAAATTCAATGATATCTAAAAAGGTAACATACAAAATATTAAAAGTCAAAATCATACTAAAATACATGATTTAAAGAACATCTCCTATATCAAATCTAAGCTGAAACTCCATATTAAGCTTCACATAGAGCCAAAGTCCTTTAGGGTGCGACAAGCCAGTAAATTAGAATAAGGGAATTCAAAAAAACTCTATGGTGTTACCTAATTTCCCATGCAAGTACCCAATCTTTGCACTAGACTGATGGTTCTATAAGGGGTCCTAAATAATTGGGAACATGTCATGGGGAGGTAGGTCCATTTTAATTTTCATGCATATAACCTTCATGGAATGATCTATATATTCTATTTGTCTACCTAAGACTTGTGTTACTAAGAGAAGTTATTCAAAGTCCCTAAGGTTAAGATACCTTTGTTTTGAAAAAACACATTTGAGTGTCTTTACTTCAATAAAGAGTTTCTCTACCTTGGTTTTTCCTTCATTTTCCCCTCTACCCATTTCATTTCCCCCCTTGACAAGAAAATTGTGATTCCAAATCTATTTTCCCTTTTCTTTAATTCCTCATTCTTCATCTCTTAAAAACATGCTAGTATTACTTTGTTTCAATTATATTTATCTTTTGACATAAAATAACATGTTTGAGTAACTATGGATCACTCTTTTCTTTCATTTGTCTTTATTGTACTACCCTTCTATTGTGGACAGTTGAGTCTGTACCTCTTTTGCCATTATTACATGATTTTATTTATGTATTCCTTCTTCATGTTTGTCTTACATATTGAATTACACTTCATTCAACATGATTTCATATGTTTCTTCATGTTTTCTTCTTTCATGCCTATCTTACATGAGGTTACTCTTTACCTTATTACATATCTTTGTTAGAGTTTTATTGCATTCATATTTCATTTATCATTTAAATTTTACATGTTTTTAAAAAATCATTTATAATTTATTTCATATCACTTGTCATTTATTTCCTATCATTTATCATTTATTTTCCATCCTTTTCATCATTTATCTTTTCATTTACTTGCCAATAATTTGGCATTCATTTTCCATCCTTTTGTCATTTATTTACCTTTAATATTCAAAATCTTTCCTTAACAATCCTAATTTTCCTATAAAAATCTATCTCTTTTCCACTACTATATTCCTATCTTTCACACATTTCAATTGTTTGGCTCTCCATTTTTACACTAACTTATGCAGGTTCATCTAGTGTTCTATATATTGGACACCTTCACTTTCTTTCAATCTTCTTCCTTATCTATGACACTAAGGTAAGTTAAAGGTATGTATTTTTAAATTCATTCCTTTCATTTATCTTATTTGCTTCCTACTACACCATACTTAGCATTAGCATTGTGTGTTATCAGGTTCTAACTCTAAAGCATCATCTTGTGTTGTACTTATGTGACACGTGATGAGCTTCAGTTGGGGCATATGTATACACATAATATTTTCAAAATTTTATTGATTACTAAAACTTCATATCTTGAAGGAACCTATAGAGTATCAATATATATAAGTACATGCCTTAAGGGGTGCACCAGGAAAGGGTTGGACAAACCATCAGTTCTTCGTAAGATTTTTATTCATTTTTCCACTTTCTATCTACACACTAGTTCCCTAAAACCATGAATCATATGCTTTTTATTATCTTTCCTATCTATTCCAGTCATTATCATGATTTATTCCTTTATTTATTGCCTTATTACACTTTTTACTTATTTAGTACACTAGGTTGACCTAGTGTATTCTAGAGACACTTTAGCTATTTTGAATTGTTTACATCTCGACCGACCTAACATAAACTTTAGGCATTATCTCAAGAATGTACTAGGTCGACCTGATCCACATAGTATAGCTAACATGTCTAAATGGTTTTTAATCAAGATACTATTATAAATACAAGGTCATTTCCCACCATTTATAAGAATATAAGAATCAAGCGAAGAAGTGTGAATGAACATCTACTTATTGATCATTCTACTTGAGGAATAAAGATTTAGGGTTCAATACTTTCTTTGGAGCTTTGATATTGTCTTGAGGATAATTATTTTGGATGGTTAGGTAGGTTGTGTAGCCTAGAGATGATTTATCTTAGTTATCCTTAAAAGCTATAATAAAATCTTGTAAAGCACCTTGGCCAAGGGAGAGGTTGAGACTCAAAGGGTTCATCTTCAAAGGTAAGTATTTATAACTTTATTTCTCCTTTGTAAGAGTAGATAGATAATTCAATACGTATACTTATCTTCCATGTATTAGTATTCTATATATATTGACATGAGTATATCTCTCCTATGCATGTTTATTTTTATTTTTATTTACTTGTTTTATTCTAACCACCCACTTTGTGCCACAAGCTTTGGTGTGAACTAGATTATTTTACTTGTATTGTTACAAGAATAATTTACTTTCTTGTTCATTAGCATAAGTGAATATCAAATCATAGGGCTCTTTTCAGGTTATTATGTGATTGTGTTAGACTATAGGATTTACAACCCTTCTTATCATGATATGTTGTGATAAGTGATACAATTGCTCCCTTAATCAGGTCTAGTGGATCCCCATATTGGTCATGTTCTTACTTAACAAGTATATACCTAATAAAAAATGTAGGTGTGCTCTATCTTATCTGATCCAAGATTAATTCATTATGAATCATGTAATTCCAATTGCATACATAGGTACCACTTGTAGTTATGATAGGGATCCTTTGATGAATTCAATATCATTTATCTATTTCATTCATATTTTAAACCCCTTTAGATCAAGGGGGAGTTTTTTGGATTAATTTCCATGATCCAAATATTTTAATTTGTTTTATGTAATTTCTTTTTTCATTATTGAGTTAGTTTTACCTATTGGTTTTTTAACCAACTCTTCTTTATATAAGATCTTAAAGCTTACTATGTAGAAAAATAAATTAATTTTTAATATTGAATATATTTTCTAAATTATTCCTTTAAAGATTTGAAGGCCTACAAGATCTATGTTGGCAATGGTAATGGCTTGGTATTTGGGTCTACCCCCTCACTTCACAATCTTGAAGTGATAAGGGTGTCAAGTTATTTGACAATATTTACAATTAACCACATATTTATACTTGGCCAAAAAACCAAGTCATCTTCACCCTTGGTGATGAAATCCAAGTAGGTGGGCATTGGGAAGACAATTTTTTAAACACATTTTGAATGTAATGTGATTTAGTAGTTTGTGAAAAAAATTAAAATAGTGTAACTAAAGTGGTAATTTGAAAAACCACCTATTTATAATATGTGAGTTACTCTAAGCATACAAAAAACTAAAAAGTAAATGTGAATTAATTACTAGCAAACAATTATTAATTCCTTGATTAAAAATAGTACATAGTTCATGTGACCTTGTCTAAAAACAATATAGAATAAAGTCAACTAGGTCATTATTGTTTTGTAGAATCAAGGTCCATAAGAAAAAATTTGAATAGGTCATCTATGTCTCTTAGATAGAAGACAAACTTCAAATATAGGTCGATCAGGTTGACCTAGTTAGTTTTAGGGTTGTAGTTTTAAAGATAGCTAAATTGTGAAAAATAGAACTAAAATAAATACTAAAATAATGAGGAAATAAAGGAAGTTTGGTGGGTTTGAATATGATTAATATTGAAAATTTTAACCTTTAATGCTTCATTTGTTACTTTTAAATTATATAAACTGGGTCAATTGGTTCGATGAAGTTTTGTAAAACCCTTTATGCTGAAGAAGAATAAGGAATAAGGTTGACCTATTTGAGAGTGTTTGTTGAACTATATGCTACCAAAAATAATTAGAAAAAAATTTGACCTATTTGATAGTGTATGTTAATCTATAATTTAATAAGAGTACTATGTTAACATATTCAGTCCAATAACCTATAGTCAATGTAGATCTAAATAGATAGAACATAGTCATTTTGAAGTGATTGTGTGTTAAACATGTGCAAAAAAGTTAGAACTATATCGACTATTTTGATATAGTAATATAAATATGGAAAAATATAATAAAATAATAAAAATTATGGCATGAAATAAAACCTACAAGGGTTAGATTCACATCAAGTTCACCATAATGTATGCAATGGGAAATGCAACTGATCTATAAATTAATCCTAGTTTGGAGAAGATAAATCCAAATTACATTTAAAATTATGGATAAATTATATATTTTGGGTCATGACCAATATTTATCCACTAGACCTAGCCAAGGGATCACTTACCTTAATTAAAACTATGTAATAACCCTAGATAGGTCCTATGATTTCCTATTCACTAAACTAATAACAAGTAAATTAAAGTATAATCTAGTGCTCACTAAAGCTTGTGGCACAAAGTGGGAGTTAGTAAACATAAAATTAAACATGAATGAGATAATATTATTTAAGTTATGTATAGGTAAAACCTTAATTCATGGAGAAAGCAATATATTCAACATCCATTACTTATGCTACTTCTATAGATAAAGTAAAGTTAGAGATACTTACCTTGAAGATGAACCCATATAGACTCAAACTCTACCTTGGCTAAAGGTGTTGATAAAAAGGTTGTTTTCATTTTTAAGGATCACTAAGAAAAAACAAATCATACAAGACTTTTAAACAAGACAAGATTCTTCTCCAAGTAGAAAACTTGTGCTAAGATTCCTCAAGTAGAATGACAGAAGAGTAGAATGTAAAGAAGTGCAAATGAATAATTAATTATTGATTTCTCTCTAAGAACATAAAAATGAATGTGTTTATATAGATGAATCTAACATTTGTCCTTTATGAAAGTTTATCTTATAGGGTTGACCCAATTAACTCTATATCATTATTGACAAAAAAATTAGGTCCGTGTCTTGGTTGACTAGGGGCTAACCTAGAACCTAAATGAGTTTTGTCAATTAGAGTAAAAACTAAATGTTAGGATAGGGAAAGGATAATTAAGGTGTAAAATGAATAGGTGAGGGTGAAAAATAGGAGGCTAAGCTTATGGGAATGTTTTTAAGAGATGTTTTGATTGATGACAAGTGGTAGTAAAGGATAACAATATTGGGAAGCACCAGTGGTCTGCCCAACCCTTTCTCGATGCACCCTTTATGGCATGCACTTAGAGAGATTGAGAATCGATGGGTTCCTACAAAATATAAATCATCACTAATTGATAAGGATGGAAAATATTATGTGTATATAATAGGTTTTAATGATAGGCATCTAATTATTTAAAAATAATGGGATAACTTGTATATTATTAGTAGAGGTTACATAACCACTCATGTTAGGCATGGTAATAATGTTTTTATAGATGAAAAGAACACTTTGATTATTTTACTACAACATAACATGATTTAGAGGCATATAAGGTTGAACATTAGGTATATCATTCATTTACATTGGGTTGTACACTACATTTTTAATTGCCTACATAATACCCAAGATATGATTCATTAATGCAGCGTTATGTTGAAGAGCCCAGTTGATCATTAGAATTTGGTTGTATGCACCAAGTTTATCCAATAATGGTAAATATCCAAATACCTATCCTTATGAAATCATATGTTAATCAATATTTATATCTTTATTATAATCCAGTCATAAGGATGTAAATGTTATTAGGGTTCTCTTAAGAAAAATGTAAGTCATGGAGTCCAATTCCCTAAGGTAGTTTTAGATGGCATCAACTTCCATCTATGTGTATGGGTATTTCAGAATTTAGTATAAATTATGGAAACATCCATTAAATACACTCATTGGTTCATTATGTTCTTTATGGGTAGCTACAAAGTGATGGTACAAGATAGTTGGGTTAATATACATCCTAAAGTGGTTGATATACACTATTTATAGGTGAGTCAAAGAGATGATATACCCATTTGACTATTTGAGATACTAGGAATAAGAAACTAATACCAAAGACTAAGGGAAAACATGATAATCAACATCCTCATATTTAATCTAAGTTTAAATAAGGGCATATATTAATCTTTGAATGTGATCTAAAGTAATTCCAATATCATTAGGTATGTACTTTAGAAAAAAATTGTCAAGATTCTTTGGTGAGTCATGGGAAGGCCTTGAAACATTAACATGACACCCACCACCAAGCCAAGTAGGATTATATACCACTAGTGGGTTATGAGGGGAAGCAAATAAATTGATAAATGTAATTATATATAGTAAGATATTGACTAAATAGATTTGTCTATTTTTAGATTTTTCCTTGTTTGCTCTTGGTTTTCGATGTTCAATGATCTCTAAAAATTTAATGTCATACCTAATATACTTTGATATAGTGGGTATTCATCTAATTTCTAGTATAAATGGTAGAATACATAACTATGGGAAATGCTCCTAAGTGTTTAAGTTTTTATTTTTGTTAAAAATATTAGTTTTAGGCATTGTCAGCCTTACTAAAACCAAAGTTTTTAACATGTCATTTGACATGATAGTACAAACATTGGGATTTAGGGGATGTAAATCCCTTCAAGACTCTTCTTGAAAGGAGTCCTATGATGTGGTTCTCCCTAAGTTCTATATCTACTAATTTATGATGTACTTATCTTCATTCAGTGGCACATTATGATATTTCCAATTAAGGGGCCAACTAGTGTAATAATTAAAAACTAAACTTTAATAGTGTTCTGATCCTTAAAAAATTAGATAATAACTATGGATGCATGTTTTAGTTAGTTGGGTTCTAATTATAAATCAAAAATAATGAAACATGCATATAAATTTTTCCAAATACAAAGTTAGGGTTTTCTATATATTAAAATAGTTAAAAATGATAATTGATGCAAGGGCATCTTAGTAATGCTCAAATATGGTCTAAGAAGTGTCTTAAGAGTCATGTTGTGAGTGAAATTTGAATTAGAGTTCAAATGAACTTTCCCACCAAAAGGGATTTTTAAAATTTAAAGATGTTTTAGGTGGTTTTCATGAATGGTGATGATATGTAATGGATAACTAATGTTTTAATAGACATTTATGGTCTCAAGAAGGATCCTAAAGTAGTTATGAATACATGTGTCAAGTAACATGTGAGGTGGAATTGCACCACACCATGTGGTTCAAAAGGTTGTTAGAAGTTTCTTGATTCAATAAAAAATTATAGGTTTTGTTTCAAGAGTTTAAATCATAGGTAGAGAGAAATATAGTTAATGTGATTTGAAGTAGCAGATATGGTATCAAGAATAAGGTAGGCAAGGTTAAAAAAATGGTGAAGAGTCTACCATAACAAGGATGAAGGACTATGTGTAAGTCTAGATAGTATACACAAATGACATAAATAAAGAATGTCAATTTTTAGGAATACTTAATATGATCATTATGTATGCTCATGTTTACTAAAGTCTCTTTATAACCTTAATTATAGATATGCAATTCTAAGGTGATTCAAGAAAGTTGCAAGTATAAATATTTTTTTGTGTCATGTTGAGAATAAAACTCTATGTTTTTTTTTCTATATATGGATGGAGTGGTAAATATTATATTAATATTGTGAACTCCTTGATAACATGCTTGGTGTAGTCATACAAAATGAAAAAATTGGTAACTTTATCATGGCTAATGACACCCAACCCACATGTCCATTTTCCTTGCTCTCATTACCATCATAGGCATATTTTCACTAATTCCCAATCATCCATAGCCTTCTAGACTTGATCCTAGCTGAGCTAGACCCCTTTTTCTATGACTAATCCATAACCATAGGTCCCATTATATAAGGATAATATCACCACACTTTGAAAATATAATTGGTGCCACTCTTGTCTACTTTCGGTCCTCTTGTCCAAGTGCAATTTTGGCCCCAATGATCAATTCCTTCTGATTCCCAATTCTTCTCCTTTTCGGCCTAACTCAAGCACATTCAACCCATGACTAATAGATCCTTAAAAAATCCCATTCAAATATAATTTATAAAGGGTTAGTAAATATCACTAAGCAAGCAAGTATACAAATAAGACTACTCAAGCAATATTCCCTATTCTTTGCATACATCTAGCCAATACACTTAAAAGCTTATCCAAATCCTTACACCAGTCCCTAGCCACCTCAAGTACATCCAATTTATCATTTTTCATATTCATACACACTATCACAAAAATCACATCAAGTGGGAGAACTACATATGGCTTGATCCCTCTTCAGAGTATTGGTATGTAAGTAGCATGCCAACATAAGGGGTGTGGATACATGTTCAATGAATATTACACACACTAACCCCCTATCTTTATATAAATTGGTCAAATCATAATGGAGTATAGGGTTTGAAGAAAAAATCTGCTCTATAAGGATCTCTATAGACTTCCATCTACCAAAAATTCATGGATAGGGTCACATAAACTTGGTGAATAAAATCTAGAAAGCTCAGATCATCATGACAACAATAGTAGAGGTGGAATACAATGTTGATACCACTCTTATCCAGTTTTTTTGATCTTATCCAATCATAAAATAAATTTCAAATCTTATTTTATGATATTATTCCTATCCTTCACAGTGAATCTCAAACCTTGTCTCAGTCATATCAGCCAGTTTCTAGCTAAGTCTTATTTTCTCTCTTTTATTAATATTTATAAAAAGGTTAAAATTTCAATCTAATTTACACAAATTAGTAGAATAATTATATCATATTTATTTACTAATTTTAATAATTATACCCTTTAACTAAATTATTAATAATACATAATATTCATAAAATTGTTAAATCATTTGGTGAACCCAACTTACTTTTTTTGCACACAAAAACCCTAGAAACCTTATAGTAAATTTCTTAGTAATTTTTCCTATATTTGTATGATATTTTACATGCATAAATATATCATAAATTAGAATTAAATTTTAAAAATTTGTAATAATTTTAAAATTTTATAGTAATTTTAAAATAAATTTTCTTTCAAACCCTAGTTACTCATACTAGGTCCCAGTATTTTCCCAGTAAATTTCTAATAAATTTCTATTTTTTTACTAGTATATTAAAATCATAAATTCACTTCAAATTTCATAATTCAATATTAATTTTTAAAAAAATTTCAAAACCCTAGTTTCATATACTAGGTCTCTCTCAATCACAAGTTTCCTAATAATTTTTTGATTTTTTATTAGCATATTAAAATCAAAAACTCACTTCAAAATTCAAAATTCAATAGTAATTCTCAAAAATATTTATTTTTCCAAACCCTAGTTGCATATACTAGATCCAATTAAATCAAAAAATTTCCAATAAATTTTTGATTATTTACTTTCATATCTAACTTAAAAATTCACTTTTAATTTCAAATTTTCATAGGAAAACTCAAAATAATTATTTTTCAAAACCCTAGTTGCATTTTCTAAGTCCCATTGCTTTTTGAGGTATCACCTTAATTTTTTTTGAGCTTCATATCCTTTTTATGTAATTTCTAGTTCATTGTTTTTAGAACTTTATATTTTGCATATTTAGTACTTTCCTTCTACAACATTTTGTCTATTATAAATTATTGAAAAAAGTTTAATCAAATTTCAAATTGTTTTCGTACATTAACAATGGCCTAATACATCAGTTTTGATGAAACTAATAAAAGGTAACTTTAAAAAATCTTAACCAAACACCCTGACATGCAAGATGACATGCTTAAAATACTAAAATAAAAACAACAAAGAGTGAACAATGGTCAATCTTCTCAAACAACATAACATCTAGTTATAAATGACACTATAGGGGCATCTATGCCTCAACAATCCCATATGGTAGCCCAACCTACCTCTATGCCACCAACTATAGCTAGTACATCTTTGTCTCCTTATTTTGAAGCCATTATGCAAGAGATAAGATCTATTCAATCCAAGTTACTACATCTTGATCAATGTGTCTCTAGACCTACATAGGATTTGGATTATTTTGCTCTACTACATACACCATAGGCATATCACATTGATTCTACACCCTTGCCACAAGGTTTAATTCAATCCAAGATTATGCTATATGATGGCAAGGGTGATCTAGAGACACATTTGAGATATTTTCACATATCATGCTTGGAATATGTACCAAATGACTGGCTCCTTACCAAGTTGTTTACATGAAGCCTAAATGATTATGTTTTATAATGGTTCTACAATCTACCAAATTAGTCAATCAATGCATTAAATCCTTTAGCCAACATGTTCCTAGTTCATTTCACCATTAACATTGGTGATAAGGTTTCATATTCCCAAGTTGCACAATAGAAACAATGGTCAAATGAGCATCTGACAGATTATGTTATCTAATATAATACTATTTTGGCTAAGATAACTAACCCCATGGTCAATCAAGAGTTACAATATCTTTTCAAATAGAGTCTTCTACCAGCTTTACATGAATCAATTATGTTTAAAATATTCTCTTCCTTCACTAAATTGTGTCATACACTAAAGGAAATAGAAGTTAAAGTAATTTCAATGGGAAAATTAAAGTACACAAGTATCTCAAAAAAAAAACAAGAGTAACAATAAATTCCCATACAATGTCAAGGTTAATGATATCAAGAGTCAAAATTTAACCAATAGTTAATGTGGCTTTCGATCCCCCTCAACATGTGGTTTTATTAGCACCTCCTGAGTGAACCTTTACCAATCTACCAGTTTCTCCAGCTAGAGTTTTCTTATATCTATTGGAATGTAACATAATATCTCTCCCTCCTATTCAATAAGTTGACATAATAAAGCCTCTTCCACATGGATATGATCATCATTCATTTTGCAAGTTTCATAGGGAACCAAGCCATATAAAAAATAGATGCATCAATTTGAGACACAAGATATAGGATTTGATAGATGGCAATCATATTGAACTTGGCACTTGAGTTGAGCCTTCTCAAGCAAAGTAAACACATTATAAAGTTTTTAAAATCTTCTTAGACCCTTTCCAAAAAAATTTAAACAAGAGACAGGGGACACATAAGGGGTTCACCATGCATATCATGCACATCTTCCACTAGATACATATAGGGCATCTTCAGTTGAGACACATCCTTTGAGTAGCATGATTGGTGTATATACTTCTAGAGTTCTAGCTAGACCTTCCATCTCCTTCTTAGAGGAGAAGATCATTGAGGATGATTCAAATTATCACACATTCTTTATTATATCTTAAATTCATAATCATCTTATTCATAATGTTCTCATAGACAATGGATCTAGTGTGAACATGTGCACTATGATAGTATTGCAACATTTGGAATATTTAGAGTAGGATATTACCCTAATAGACATAGTTATCAATGGATTTAGTGGGAAAATATAGAGTTTATTTGGTGAGATTGTACTTCCTTTATAGGTTGGTCTAACACACATGGCATAACATTCATTATTATTTCCTATGTAGGAGTTTTTGATATGTTACTTGGTTGACCATGGATTTAGAAACTTCATGTAGTACTTTTTATAGCTCACAGATGCATGAAATTCATTCATGCTAATTAGTTTGTTATAGTTGGTATAGTTCCATATGAATTACCACTCCCCAATCTAGAGTCATCTTATACATTATAGTCACTAGTTTCAATTTTTCAACTAGTTTCAATTATTCCTCTAGTTCTAATTTAGATATAGTTGAGGCCTCCATCACTAGCATAGAGAGTTCATAAATTTACATACCTTCAATATTCTAGATATCTTCTATATATAGTGTTCAATCTCAGTGTAGTATCATTGAGATCTCATGCACCTACTTATAGAGCATATGTTTAGGGAGATTTTCCTACTACCATATTATAGGTCCCTAATAACCCTACATTTGTATCCACTTATTATATTTATAGGGAGAACCCATAGTTGGTTTCTACTTTAGATATTTTAGATCATTTACAACATATACAACTTTTAGATCCATAGTCTCATCCCTTCCATCATTCTTCATGATTATACACAATCCTTCTCATTGATATAAGACACAATAATAGGGAGTCTCACATGAGACTCATCAGTTAGTATCATCTCTCCTCATCCTTCTTTGTAGATAGTTTATCTATTTATTATACATAACTTCTCAATTACTTTTACATAATCTTCATATGATTGATTGTACATAGTTCATAACATTTGAAAATACAAAAACAATACAACATATCAAAAATACAAAAACATTCAAATATGTCAAAACACTAAAAATAGTCCAATTGCATGCATCATCCATGCTTTACACCTCTAATGCTATGCTAAAATTATATTTTATATTCTATGCTATTGTTTGTTGATTTATCTACATTACTATGATTCACTTGATCTTCTTTGAGTGTGTTCAGTGACATTCAGATCCTTGATTCCTTCACTCTACCCATTGAGGGGCATCCTACTTCTACATTTAAGACACAAATCAATATACATACCCATTGAGGGGCATCCTACTTCTACATTTAAGACACAAATCAATATACATACCCATTGAGGGGTATCTTCTACATGACTACACCATCTAGGCTATGCCATTCCTACACCACACACTCTAGTTATCATATTGATGTATATTACTTATTAGATTACACAAATTACTCTATCGACCCTCACTAGTGTATAACACTTGTGTATTTATTAGCTTATACCTATTTTTATAATAAAATGTCTTGTATACTTTCCCTCTTTCTTTGATTAGTTAGATTCAATTGTATTTTTATTTATTACATGTTTTCCTTTCTTTCTTTACATATCTATATTTTTTACATTCCTTAATTCATAGTTTATCTCCTATATGTGCCTTAGGATATTTGCCAATGTCCTTTGCTTATATTAATATATGTGCCTTAGGCATTTGAAAATTTCTTTTTTTTGTACTCTTCTATGTGATTTTGGCTTCCATGCCAACCTTGCTTAGTTTAATTATATGTGTATGCATCATTTGAACATGCCTTGTATATTTACTTTCTAGTTTGAGTGACACGTGCCCATGTCCCTTATTTACTTGGCCCCTTGGCCACCCTTATATGTTTCTTGATTTTTGCTTTGTGTGCTTGGTTCTTGATTACTTTTTGATTTTTTATAATAAAATTATCCACATCATGCATTATCTTGCTTTCTTGGATGACATGATGGACATCATGCTACATCGTTCCTTGAAAACTAGTAACTAACATCTTAAAACTAACTAAACTTCTAATTGTAGTTAAATACATTACACATGCTATTACATTGTCATATATATCTAGGCATATCCCATGTTGATATAATAATCTCTAATTATAAACCATGTTATATCTTGAGATATATTATTGATTATCATTTCTATATCATGTATCTTTCTAGCATAACACACTTGTAAGACTCTTTCTTCTGAGGGAAGTCATTGAAGGATCTTTATTCCTACCCTCAAAAGAGGGGGAAATAAATAGGGATTTTGTCATAGATATCAGAGCTCTTAATGGTAATAAATATATCTTTTAGAATACCTAGAAAAATAACTAGACATCAAAATAGTTAGAACAAACTAGGAAGATAGTGAAAATGTTAGAGGAGTTACTAGATTTGGCCCAAGACAATAGCACAAATATTGGACTACACTATCAGTGCCACTACTATCCCTTTTTGGTGATCCTATCCAAATAGTAAAAATCTAAATTTTCTATAAGTAGGTAGAAAAATAGGTTCAAATATAATTTTGCATAGTCAGACTAGTTCAAAATCATCAGTTTTTAGAACACTTTTACTTAGAGAATCTAGATATAGTGGGAATTATGCATGGCATGATGGATCTAACTTCAAGTTTTAGATATGGTAGTTGTTATAAATTATAGATTAGAATCCATGTTTTAGACACTAGTGATTGGGGATAATGTGCATGACATGTTTATTTTCTTTTATTTCTAAGTTCAACATTACCTAGGCATTCTCAATAGTTGCATTCCTTATTCCATGTGTATGTGGTTGGCATCATTTAGATGTGGATTTAATACAATCCTAACTTCCACATTTTAGAGTGGCTTTCATATAAGCCTAGTGCACTAGTTTTAGAGTGGATTCCATATAACCTAATCTCCATCTTTTGGATTGGCCAAGAGTGGCCTAATTTCTAGCATACATTTGGCTATCCATAGAAACATTGTTAGATAACAGTACATTCATAGGATTTAGGATCCATCTCATATGGCATACATTTCATAATGGTATTAGTTCATAGCTTCACTTCATGAGGCAACAATGGAGTGAAAGGACTAGCTAGTCTTTGTATTCTTGAGCCACTTATTTAGAGGGATTAGACACATAGTCCAAACATTGATTAACATATGCATGACCACCTAGCTTCACTTAGTGGGAAATAATGGATCTAAATGGCTAGCATTTACATTCTTGAGCCACTTATAGGTAATTAATCACTCATCTTTATTTATGATATTAATCGTGGTATAGCATAACCAACATATCCATCATTACTCAGCATCATTCAACATCATAATAAGTTTTGTATTGGTTCATGTACCTAATGAGGTGTATTCATCCTTTTATTTTCATCTCTCTCTTACCTAACTTTATACATTCTTATTTTAGATATAATGTATCTCATAAGAACTAATCAACTCTTTATTTTTCTTGTAGATTCATACTTCACAGAGTGCTCTCTCTCTACACACCTAATATCCCATGGATTCATGAGCTTCACGCTCGTAGGTAAGTTTAGGTATGCTTTATATTTTTATTTTATCCTAGTATTTCACTTTTTTTCATCACTAGAATAAAAGGGGATCAAATGTAGTCATATAAAATGTAAAAATTAGTAAGTTGAGTGTGGCTAATGACACCTAACCCATAGTTCCCTCTTGATTACTCTCATGATCCTCATAGGCATCTTTTCATTGATTCCCAATCATTTTTATCCTTCTAGACTTTATCCTAGCTAAGCCAGACCATTATTTCCATAACTAATCCATCCCCCTAGGTCTTGTATGCTAAGGACAATAACACCACACTTGGACGACATCACTAGTTCCACTCTTGTCCACTTTCGATGCTCTTGTCCAAGTGAAATTTTGGTCCCAATGATCAATTATTTTAGGTTACCCATACTTCTTCTTGTTGGCCTAACTTGAGCACATTCAAACCATAACTAATAGATCCCTATAAAATCCCATTCAAATATCATATGAAAGGGGTTGGAAAATATCACTAAGTAAAAAAGACTACTCAAGCAATATTCCTTATTCTCTACATATAGCTAACCAATACACTTACAATCTTATCCAAATACTTACACCAGACTCTAACCACCTCAAGTAAATCCAATTTATAATGTTTCATCTTCATACACACTATTTTGCAAATCACATCAAGTAGGAGAACTACATATGGATTGATCCCTTTTCAAAGTATTGGTATGTAGGCAGTGTGCCCACACAAGGGGTGTAGATACACATTCAATGAATTTTACATAAACTAATCCCACCTCTTTATTTAAATTGGTCAAAGCATAATGGATTATAGGGTTTGAAAAGAAAATATGCTCTATAGGGAGCTCTATATACTTACAACTACCAAAACCTCATGGACAAAGTCACATAGACCTAGTTAAAAAAATCCCAAAAAGCTAAGATCGTCAGGACAACAATGATAGAGGTGGACTACAAAAGCTAAGTTATTAGTTATTGATAGTGTCCCAATCTTGTACTATGAATCTTAGACCCTATCTTAGTCATATAAGTTAGTTTCTAGGTAAGTCTTATTTTCTACCTTTTATTACTATGTTTTAAAAGGTCAAAATTATAATCTAATTTACATAAATTAGTAACTTAATTATTTCATATTTATTTACTAATTTTACTAACCGGATCCTTTAAATAAATTAGGAATAATACACAATATTATAAATATTTTTAAATGATTTGGTAAGTTATTAAATATTTTTTTGATATGTTTTTGTTGATTGAAACATATAACTCAAAGAAATATTGTTTACAAACCTAATTACCCTATTTAGATAGCTCACCATGCTGAATGCATTTCATTGTGTGAAGGATAAATGTTGAAGTTAATTGAAATGAGTAACTATGATTAGTCTTAGTTTCCTTTTAGTGTTTATAGGATTCTTAATAAATCTTTAAGGATTTGAAGTCATTGAGTTTTTACAGATGTGACTAGGACTGTGACTTTTTTTCATACCTTATTGAAGGAGAAGTTCGTTAGAAAGGATAAGTTGAGGCTTTGAATTAGTGTCTAATGGAATGAATAGATTTATGAGAATGTTTTTATGCTAAATTTCACTAAATAGGAGTAAATAAATTATTATTATAAATCCAAGACCCCAAGTCAGTGAGCCTATACCCTAGAGAATGTATAATAATAACAAATTGTGAGTGCAAGATTGATTCCAAAAACCTTGAACATAGGTTAGTAAGAAGGATTAAAATACTTGGAAATGTTGTAAAAGGGTTAGGTAGACCCAAATAAGTAATCATAGTGGAAGGAAAGTGGAATTGAGGACTGGAGAAAGAATTTTATTTGCATTTGGGTCCTATCTATTATTGTGAAACCAAAACTAGGGCTTCTATATAGAAAGGTGATTTCTAGGAGAGTAAACTATGATAAATTCATCAATTTTTTTATTTTTTTATATTTAAAATTGATTTAAAGAATTTTTTAGGATTTTTTTTTAGTACATATGAGGAAGTATGGTTTTTACCACTTGTGAAATGCCTAGGTCTAAAAGGCCTAATTAGGCCTAACAAAGAACAAGATAAGGGATGTGAAGGGTATTAAAATAAGATTTGGTGAATAAAATTTCATGAGAAGATGAAGCTAAATATATTTAATCTAAAACCCTAATTGTTTTTTCTAATATCTTTTTGTACCTTGTAGTATAGAGAGAAATTCAATAGAAAATGGTTACTAAGATTGGTCAAAAGGTAGGGTAGAGTTGTATAGGGTTATCTTAATGCATTATAAAATGTTGTAAGTAAGATCAAAGGTCAAAATATATTTTTATGAGCACCTCTAGGGTGATAAGAACCATGATCCATTGTGAAGAAATATATAACCATTGTTTTATGTTGTACCAAATGACTAGGGGTGAATGAAGGTGAAAGGTAGGGTGTTAAAGATAAGTGATACATCTCTAAATCATTTGGTATGAGAGACATATATATGATTTGGGAATAGTAATAATATTACATAGTGTATGTTTCATGAAATTATAGGTAACCAAGAAGGCATATCTCAAGGATAATTGTTGGAAGATAGAGTAAGAAGGTAGATTAAGAAAGGTATGATATATTTTGAGGTTGGTTATTTTATTTGAATACACAGTTGATGGTATGTGACAAGTGAAAAAAGAGACAAGTGAATAGAGTGGTGACAAACCATAAAATAATATATCTATAAACAAGCTCAAAGAAGATAATCTCATAAATAGATCTTGAGAAAGAGGAGGGAGTCCAAGTGTGAAGGACAAGAGGTAGAAAGGCCCAAGAGAGGTCTGAGATAGAAGGGTTACAAGTGTGAACAAAAGTAAAGTGGTATAAGTAAGTACAAATGAATAATAGAGAATGTAACCAAGTGAGGTACTTAAGATGAAGATGAAAGGAGAGGTAGAAAGGAAAGTGAGAGACAAGGTTAAATATGAAATCCATGATGAGAGGAAGATGGAGATAGAGATAAAGGAAATTAAGGATGTGTTGGCAAGGATGGAAAGAGAGTTATTGCATATATTGAATGTGCATAGTTTTCAATGTGTAATCAAGATAAAGAAAAGAGTTAAGTGCAAATTTAGTGAAAAAATGCAAGAGAAAGCAAACCAATAATTAATGGAACATTTGGAGAGATAGTTAAATAATATGGAAACACAACTTGCATGGAAGAATAGAGAGAGGTAGTTGGGCCTCAGAATTTTCAATCTAACATTAATTTGTTATGGTTGAATGCAAGTAAATAAGTGAGTAAAATATAGTATTGGGAAGAAAAATATGATTCATGGATGAGTGAAGATGTAGTTGAAGATGAAGTATTTTTATACCTTGACTATGGTGAAATATTTGATGAAGAATAGTGGAGAGAAGAGAAGAAAATAATAGGTGATAGACAAGACAAAGTTATAGTAGGTAATGAAGTGGATGTAATTTCTGATGAGTATTTTAAATATGAATATGATGTTTTGTATAAGGATATAATAGGTTTGTTTGAGGAATTCATTAGATCAGTAAAGAATTAAGAAGCACATGAAGTGCTTGAAGAAAGAGATGAACAGGTAAAGGAAGATGAGACTAAATTAATAGACCATAAAATGGAGATTCAAAGTAATGAGTTATCTAATTGGATATTAAAATAAGGAGAAGATATAGTGGATGAAAATAGGATATATTATGTTGATAAAAAGATTATAAACAAGCCAGAGACCTTAGAATGGTCAAGGAATGAAAAGAGTGATATTGAATATGTATGCTAATGAAGAGGCAAAAATAGCACCATTAGAGAAAGTAATGAAAAGACAATGGAAATTCATTCTGAATTCCATGAAGATTTAAGAGGATCATGAAATAAATCAAAATAATAAGAGTGATTACAAGTACAAGCAACAATATAAAAATAAAAAAAGGTAATATCAAAGTATCACATGGATAAGGAAGTAGAGGCATAGGTGTGGCAGATAAGAGCACCCACATTTGTATGAAAACTTTAATGAATAAGAATGTGGGGGTCAAGTTATTTTATACCCTTGGGAGTATGATTCAGGGAAAAATTATAAATTCTCAAATATGGTCTAAGAAGTGTCATAAGAGTCATGTTGTAGTGCAATTTGAATTAGAGTTCAAACAAGTTTTCCCACCAAAAATAATTTTTAAAATTTCAAGATGTTTTAAGTGTTTTACATGAATGGTGATGATATTAAATGGATAAATAAAGTTTTAATATACCTTTATGGTATTAATAAGGGTCTTAAATTATTTATTAATACATATGTCAAGTAAGGTGTGAGGTGGTAGTCCACCACCCTATGTGGGTCTAAAAGTTGTTAAAAGAGTTTTTGATTCAATAAATAGTTATAGGTTTTGATTTGAGAATTTAAATCATAGAGATAAATAATATATATTTGGTGTGGTTTGAATTAGGAGATATGGAATAGATAATAGGGTAGATAAGGTTAAATAACATGGTGAAGAGTCTACCATAACAAGGATGAAGGATTATGTGTATGTCCAGACTATATATGCTAATTACATCAATAAAGATTGTCAAATTTGAGGAATGATTAATTTGATCACTATTTATGATCATGTTTAAAAATTTATTTGTATGACCCTAGTTCTATATTTTTAATTCTAAGGTGATTAAGGAAATTTGTAGGTATAAACAATTGTGTGTCATGTTGAGAAAAAACTCTATATTTTTATGTTCTATATATGCATGGAGTGGTAAAGCTTATATGAATATTTTTAAATCCTTGATAACATTATTTGTAATTTTTTAAGGACTTTTTTGATATGTTTTTATTGATTTGAACATATAACTCAAAGAAATATTATTTGTAGACCTAATTACCCTATTTGGATAGCTCATTTATAATGTATGCATTTCATTGTGTGAAGGATAAATATTAAAGTGAATTGAAATAAATATGATTATTCTTAGTGTCCTTTCAATGTTTATAGTATTATTAATAAATATTTAAGAATTTGAATTCATTAGTCTTTTATAGACATGTCAAGGACTGTGACTAATTTTGTTTCCATACCTTGTTGAAGGTGAAATTCATTAGCAAGGATAAGTTGAGGCTTTGAATTGGTGTCAAATGGAATTAATAGGTCTATGAGAGTGTGTTTATTCTTAATTACATTAAAAATTAGTAAATAAATTATTATTATTATTATTATTTTAAATTCAAGACCCCAAGTCAATGAACCTAGACCCTACATATTGTATAATAACAAATGGTGAGTGCAAGATTTATTCCAAAACCCTTGAATAGAGGTCAGTAAGAAGGATTATAATACTTGTAAATGTTGTAAACAAGTTAGGGAGACCCAAATAAGTAATTAAAATGTAAGGAAAGTAGAATTGAGGGTTTAAGAAAGAATGTTTTTTGTGATTGTGAAACCAAAACTAGGGGTTTCTTATAGAAAAGTGATAAATTCATAAAATTTTGTATTTTTAATATTTACATGATATTTAAATTATTTTGAAGTATTTTATTTTATTACATATGATGAATTATGGTTTATACCACTTGTGGAGTGTCTAGGTCCAAACAGTGCTAATTAGGCATAAAAAAGAGCAAGATAGGGGATGGGAAGGGTCTTAGGAGATGAATTGGTGAATAAAATTTCATGAGAAGACAAAACTAAATAGAGGGTATCTAAAAACCTAATTGGGTTTTCCAAAATATTTTTTTACCTTGTAGTACATAAATAAATTTAATAAAAAAGGGCTATAAGGATTGGTCAAAAGGTAGGGCAAAGTTATATAGGGTTGCCTTAATTCGTTGTAAAAGGTTGTAAATTAGATGGGAGGTATAAATATATTGTGAGGATCACCTCTCAGGTGACAATAACCATGATCCATTGTGAGGAAACATACATCCATTGTTGTATGTTGTACCAAAGGACTACGGGTGAATGAGAGAATTAAGGTGAAAGGCAGGGTATTAAAGATAAGTGATATATCTCTACATCAATAACTTTAATTATTCATTTTCATGAATTTAGTTATTAAATAGTGATATAATGATACATTAATGAAATAGACCAATCAATAGAGATAAACAAGTAAAAATCAATTGATATCAAACAAACCTTAGTTTAACATATTTAATAAAAAATACAAAAGGGTGTGGGGGGAATAGATAAGGCCTTTAGTAATGAAGACAAATATATATTTCTTGACTATGTGAACATGAAATTAATCTCTAGTCTGATCAACAAAAACTCAACCATAAATAGAATTGATGCAAGCTTTAATGCAAAATAAATGAATAAAATAAATCCACAACCACCCTTTTAATACATAAGTTACAAATGAATATTCATTATCTTATATTAACAATAATATCCATGTTTAGAATCAAGAGGGGAGTCCACAATGATCAATCCAATGAAAATACGCCATCATAACAATAAGGTTACAAAATAGTTATATGATAATACACTATGAAATCAAACTAATGATCGATTTTGAGCATTTTGGAGAAACAAAATGCCAACCCTTATAATGACCATGATTGTACTATTTATATACTTTATATCAATTAATTTCCTACCCAAATGCTCATTCAATTTTCCAATCCTACCACTTTTATTTTTTTCACCATTTTAGCTTGCAAAAAGATAAAAAAACAAATTAATTTTCATAATTAAAAGCTTCATGGGTAAATTACAAACTTTAAACTATAAAATATCATTACTCAAAAAGAATTTTGAAAAAATAGTATCATCTATATGTCTATGTTGGATTCATATTTCCAATGACTATAATGGTTCTAAAAACAGATTAATAGGGACCATTTTATGATTAAAACACCATCAAGATGTCTAAAAAGGTATTTAATAGACCTATTCAGGTTTAAAAATACAAACTTGATTGTGAATAGATTTTTAATTGCATCAAATTGGGTTAAATAAGTGGGACCAATGTGACTAGGTGAGAATGAGATATTTGACAATGCAAGTGGTTTATAAAATTTACTCTTGGGATGAAAGTTATGACCCTTGGAGTGATATCCAGTCTAAATGAGTCAACAGAGTAAAATCATGTCTTGGATTGTAAATTTGGGTTGAGAAATCCCTTTTTGAAATTTCACAAAACCCTAGTGTAAATCAAGCTATCGACCCCTGATTGGCACTATCAGTGTTTTTGATAAGCATGTCACATCCAATAGGTCTTTCATACAGGAAATGGGTCTAGTATGGGTATTTAGGTTTAGAATTCACTGTTATAAATGTGCTCCTTATTCATTCTTGATATGATTATTATTTCTTCCAATAAAATATAAATTAAAAAATATAAAATAATTATATTTGAAAAAGATTAACTGATTTCAATTAAATCTAATTGATAATTGATTTCTAATAATTTAATTTACTAAAATTAGAATTATTAAAACCAATTAACAATTGTATTTGATTAAAATAAATAAAAATATAATTAAAAAAAACCTATTTGGAAATTAAACCCTCGCCCAAATTACCTCTTCATAGATTTCATTCCTAATTTCCACCATGTGATGGGGCCAAAGCTTCTCTATTCAAGCTTGGTTAGGCTTTGGGAAGCCAACTAGGAAATTCCAAATTACCTTTACCATTCATGGGGACCTATGTGGAGATGATATTATGACTACCAAAGAAATGAGAAATACCACATATCCTTGACCTAATTAGTTTTAAAATTTTGATTAACACATGACACCCACCACTCAGATATTAAATAGTAAAGTGGAGATAATAATTGGTTATCAAAATGAGACCAAAGGAACTCCCACATAGACCTGATCTAAAATTTTAAGCTAGTTGGGAAAGAATTGAAACATGATGAGGCTTGAGATCAAAGTGAACAATTTGTTTGAGTTGGTAAATTAAACATTAGCACAATAAGTAATAGACATAATATAAAATGGTAACTTTTATTTAGACTGGGTATCAAACATTGAACACCCCTAGACCTAATTAGAGTTTTAAGTATGATTAGATCTACAATAATAAGAAATTTTGAATGTAAACCAAATCAATATAAAAAATGATGACTAGGTAATGAAATGCTAGTATAAGATCTCAAAGAACTAATCTAGGGTTGAGAGGATGATTACGTTTATGAAATTAGAATATTTTAAACCACCTATAGTAGACCTTGTATGGGTTCTAAACAAGTTTGTTGAGATTTAAAAAGTGAAAAAACTACCTTAAAACATATTTTGAGACCAAGTGTAAAATAAAAAAAATTGATCACATAATCTTGGTCGATATATTAGAGATAATTAAAGAGGATGAACCAACATGGAAACCAAATTGACCTCCTAAAGAAAACATAGAGGGAAACCTGAATAATAAAATGACATTACCAAGATCTTGTGAGTGGGATAAATGGGCCAAGAATTCATTTTGGGATAAAATGCAAAATAAAAAAAACTTGTCTGTATGAGTGAGGTTGATAAAATGGGACAATTTTGGGGGCTAAAATGGTATTGAAATCGAAAGGATGCCCAAAATTAGATTACCTTTTTGAGAGAGCTAGCAGGTAAGATAACTAAGTGAGCATAAGTGTAGCTAGACTTCATTTTAGGGTCAAGTGATTTATATGAAAATTTACCATTCAAACTTGGTCATTTTAATGAGACATGTTTCATGTCCTAGGTAGGGATGGAAATCAAGGTGACCTCCTAGAGTAGGCTAAGTGATATAAGAGAGATAAGAGAGTCAAGATTCAAATACAAATTAGGAGGTCAACACTTCACTTTCATGATAAGTGCTATATAATAAATTTTCTCTCATGGATGTGGTATTTCTAGTGGTGATGGTTTTAAGACCTAGTTTGGCATAAAATCAAGACAAATCACCAAGGCAACTCAAGAGTGTTGATACCAATGAGTTGTGAGTGTAATAAGGAATGGTTATAAAATAAAAAAAAGGTTCCTTGATTCTTAGGAATAATGAGGGCATTTTGTACAAGAAAAAAATTGTGACTCTATTAGAAAATACTCATGAGAATTTTGGAATAATATAAATATGTCTATAAACCCATAATTGATGGTTAAGACTAAGTAAATAATGTGAATAAATATGAGAGAGGAGACTATTGGAGTGGGTAAAGTATCAAATCAAACATTATAATTTACCTCTTATGTGAAAATGAGTTAATTTACCACTTTTTAGATCATATAGGGACTAAATTATAAGGATTCAATCATCAAGATAATGAATCCTACCTCAAAAACTCTTACCTAGACATTAGGTTGCTTCTAACCAAGAAACTATGGCCTTGATGGAGTTACATTTGATCCCAATCAATAAATTTATCCACCACTAACCAAGCTCGAAAAATCATGGTGAAGTTTCCTAAATCACTTAGAATTGAGTTTTCTTGAAATTGATTTTTCTCTTCTTTTCTTCTTTTCTATTTTTAATTTCTTTCTTCTCATCTTAATTTTGAGTTGGGTATCACCATGGAAAGAAAAAGGAATATTATATATTTTTCACCTTATATTTCAATATGTTTATCCAAGTAAACAAAAAAACTATTAAGATGTGATTTTTGGATTTGTTTTCAAGAGAATGTCTTCATAAACCAAATAGTTTACCCAAACATAACCCAACACACAAAAAAATAGAATAAAAATAACTCAATATTTTGAAACTAATTTATAAAAAAACCTAATGTTACAAATTAGTCATATTACTTATGTACCAAAATTTCATTCATGATACCTATGTACATGCCTTTCATTCTTCATTGTTTGACCAATAGGGGAGCCTATACATCAAAATAGATAAACCAGACCAAAAAGAGACAAGAAATAAAGTTGGACTAATAATGAAAATGGGAAAATAAATAAAAGAAAAAACAATCAGGAAGGGGAAAGATAATCTATTTATAGGATCTTGTCATGCTAATTCAAGCATGGAAGTAGTGTTTGAGGATATTACCATTGATAGGCAATGAAAAATCCTCATTAGTTAGATGATAAAAAAATGTATTCACATTTAGCATTTTGAGAAGAATGGTATAAATAATACTAAGGGGATAATAATAATACTAAGAAAGGTAATGTTATTTCCACTCATACATACTATTCAACGAGATCCTATTTGTTACATTTTCATGCAAATTAACCAGATTCCTAGCGTTAAATTTATCAATAAACTTATTGTTAACTTTCAAACAAAAATTATGATAGAGTTGGATAAATCCCTCTACCCATTCATTGAGTCATGGTGAGGGATAGGGGTGGTTATCAACACATACTAGGGTAACTTGTTCACCCAACTTAGTGACGAAATGTTCTTCTAAGAAGATGATTTTCTCATTAGTTGTGCAACTCTTGAACTCTTGAGTCTTGTTTCCATGAATACAATAGTTAGGGTGTATATTGGGCTTCAAGATATGGGTGTTTCTATAATATTGACCTCCTCATTTAGTTTCTCAACACCCAATAAACATACATTTTATTCTTCTACTATCAACAACCTTCTAGTTTAGATCTCAATAGTAGGTGTTTATATTAGGAAATTTTGAATGGTGATATCCTCATCATAATAACTTTTAACATCTCATTTTCACTCTTAGGATCCCATATATAATAATTTAATATATCTATTTTGGGTGAAACAAATATATATTATTCATTAATAAGGTATAAGTTCCTCTTTTCCCATGATAATGACCTTATTTTTTCATTTGTAGGATAAGTATGGGTTTGGGTATATAGAATAATGGTACATTTAGAAAAATGGATCACTGTGCCCTTGTTTTCACTTGAATATATTTATCTTAGTTGGATAACCTATATCTTAGCCATATATGTTACAAATAAGAGGTTTTGGAAAAAATTCCCTCTATTTGGATTAGTTATTTTTGTAGCTTTGTATGCACGGGAAATAGTTAGTACTAGATATATCTCAAGCATACCTAGGATATCCTATTAATAAAATGGGTCTAAATCCTTTAATTATATTTCTTATGGATTCTTAAACATGTTAATTAAGAGACTCTCATTAGTTTCTTACTTTCTCTCAAGTGTGTAGACCCCAAGCTCAGACTCTTGATATAAGATTTCATTCATTTTATTGTAATCTATAACCATATATATCATATTGTGCTCTCTATCAATATTTATTTGGTTGGGTACACCTCATAATGGTAGACATATATGAGATAAATGTGTCTCCATGTATTTATTTCACATCATATACTAATCTATAGTAAGGAGCATACTATATGCATTATGTATGTCCACTACCTTAACATCAATGAATTGATACACCCTCGAATCAGAGGCCATCTACATATGGATGTGACCAAAATAACTAATATATTTGACCTAGAATTTTTCCAACTGAACTAATTTTATATTTCACTTTGTAGGAGTCAAACCCAACTGCTAACAAACTACATATGGCATCACTTTACCAAAAGCACCTGAATCCACCAAAAAATTATGTAATATCTACCAAAATTATGTATTGATAAGAGAATAGGAAGAATTTTTATTTTTATTTTTTATTTTTTAACATGAGAACCAATTAGCTTATTATATTCTTTCCCTTTAGGAGTAAATAATTCTTTTACTAAAAAGTCTTTCTATTTAGACATTTGGATGGAGTCAAACATTGTTATGTTGGCCTTAGTTTTCTTCAATTCATCTACAATGTTATATCCATTTTTTATTAGCTCCACTATTTTTTTAGATTGAGGGGGTTTATATTTACTCTTGGGATGATAACACGTCATAATACTTTTAGGTGTAAATCATTTGTTACCTAAGTTCTCATGAGGTGGAACTTGAATTTTATTCAAAGGAGTATAAGTAGTTAATGGACCTTGTTACTTAATCCTCAATATATAATTATTTGTATTTTGTAATTATTTAAATACATGGACCTCATTTGAGTTGTCCTTAGGCTCATTCTTGATCTCAAATAGAAAATCATAAGTTTTCAAGACTAGAGTTGTATCAAGGTTTCATCCACCTTTGTTTGAGTTATTATTATCAAGTGCAAGAACTATATCAAGGTTGTTCATATATTTTTGGAAGATGTTTGAGGCTATGGAAAATTGGGCATAGTCAATTTCAACATGATCATATAAATTATGCAACCTACACCATATAGGCAATACTAAATTAGCTAATTTCACAACATTAGATGCATTGTTCTTGTTGTTCTAATTGGTATTATCAAATGGACTAGGAACTCTTCCATTATTGGGCCTTGTGTTCCATTGCCTATTAGTTATATGATAGTTTAATTTTAAATTTTGTGTAGGTTTATTCACATTTTTGTGAGAATTATGAGGCACTTTCTTATGAAAATTATCCATGTCATTTGTCAACTATTAAACCATCTATTACAAGTTTTTTACTTCATGTTTCATGTTATAATTTAGTCAATTTCCTATTTGTGGTTATAGGTGAGCCTCATGTGTAGTATAATTTATAAATTCATGGGTAGTATGATGTCTTTGGTTTTGGGTGCTAGGCATGGTGGTAATGTTGTTGTAAATGACATGAGCATATTTTTTATTATTTACCTATATAAAAATGTGAGTTAGAGCATATAATGCTAGTAATTAGGCATATAATTTATTGGAATTGGGTTTAAATTATATTTTTACCTAAATAAATGACACCTAGGATTGGATTTAACAATGGAGTGTTATATTGAAGATCTTAGTTGATCACTGGAATTTGGTTGTATGCACTAGGTTGACCTATGGATGGCAAAGGACCAACTCCATAGCCTTGTGGCACCATCTATTACTTAATATTAAATAATTTATTATAGTAAAATGATAATGATGTACGTACTAATGGTGTTTTCCTAAAAAACATGTAAGTCTTAGAGTTTAATTCCCTAAAGTAGGTTTAAATGGTAGCAACTTTTGTTTATGTGTATGGTTATTTCAATCTTTAGGACAACTTACGGAAATGTGTGTTAAATACACTCATAAGTTTAATAGGTTATTTATGGGTAGATTCCAGGTTATTTTATAAGATAAATGTGTCAATGGGAATCCTAAAGTGGTTAATAATAACTATTATAGGTGATACCAAGAGTTGACAGACCCATTTGGAAAATTGATATACCAAGTGTAATCAACTTATCCTAAGGATTAAGGGAAAAATCAATACAAAACATCCTCATCTTGAACATAAGTTTAGATAAGGCCATATTTGAATTCTTGAATGTGATCTTCAGTAGTTTGAACCCCATTGGGTAAGTATTTTAGATAGAACTTGTCTAGATTATTGGGTAAGGCATGGGTAGGATTTGGAACATTTACAAGGAATCCAAATCCACCAACACAAGTAGGATTAGCCATAATTGGTGGGTTTTAAGGGGTATAAAAATAATTGATAAAGGGAACTATAACTATAGTCAAGTTACTAGCTAAATGGATTTGTCTAGTTTTGGATTTTCTCTTATTTGCTCTTGGTTTTTAATGTTCAGTGAGCTCTAAAAATTTAAAGTAAACTCCAATATAATTCGATTCAATCATAATTTAAATTATGAAATTCTTGAGTGTGGGAATTGATCCTAATTGTTCAAGTATTTATTTTTGATAAAAATATTAGTTCGAGGCATTAGCAACCCTCTTTCTAACACCAAATTTGTTGACATGTTATTTGGAGTGACAATACAAATGTTGGGATTTAGGGTATGTAAATCCCTTTAATCCTCTTATTAAAATTATTCTCATGAGTGGCTCTCCCTAAGTTCTATATCTAATGGGTCATGGTGTACTGATCTTCATTTAGTAGTGTGTTGTAATGGTTCCAATCAAGTGGATTTTTGGTGTAAGACTTAAAATCTAAATTTTAATTTTATTGTGATCCTTAAAAAGTAAGAAATTAATTGTAGCTACATGTTTTAGTTAACTAGGTTCTAATCAAATATCTAAAACAAAGAAGTACATATATACATTTGTACAAATACAAAATTAGTGTTTTAGATGAAAATAATTAAAAATGCTAACTTTAATTATTCATTCCCATGCATTTAATTATTTAACAGTGTGACAAAAATAGATAAAAGAAATATAACAAGTAATCGATATAAATGAGTAAGAAAAATTCTATTGAATAAACCTTAGTTTAAAATATTTGATAAAAATGAAAATTAGAAGGGGGAAAGAGATAAAGCCTATAGTAATGAATACAAATCTATATTTATTGACCATGTAACACATAAATTAGTCTCTAGTCTAATCAATAAAAACACAACCATAAATAAAACTGATGTAAGTTTCAATGGGAGATAGATGATGAAAATAAAGCCACAACCACCATTTGAATGCATAGGTTTCAAATGAAATTTCACTATCTTCTATTAATCATAATATATATATTTAAAATAAAGAGGAGAATTTGTAATAATGAATCCATGAAAAATATGCTTGCACAAAAAAAAGGTTACAAAAAAGGGATATGATAATACATTATGAAAGAAACATAATGGTCGACTTTGAGTATTTTGAAGCAACAAAAATCTAACCCTTGTAATGACTAGATTTGTTCTATTTATATACATTCTTACAATTCATTTCCTACCTAAACTCTCATTCACTATTCCAATCCTACCAATTTTATTTTTAACACCATTTTAGCTATCAAAAATATAAAAAAAGAAGTTAATTTTCATAATTAAAAATTTCCAAAGAAAATTATAAACTTTAAACTTTAAAATATCATTACTCCATGGGAATTTTTGGAAATTATAGACACTAATATATCTATGTTGCAGTTAACTTTAAAATGACTCTTAAAATTCTAAAAATAGGCTAACTAGGACCAAGTTACATTTAAAAAACCATATAGATGTCAAAAAGGCATTTAGTGGACCTGTTCAGGATTAAAACATACAAAACTATATTGTGAACATGTTTTAACTTGCATCAAATTGGTTAAAATTAGTGGGACCAATGTGATTGAGAAAAAAGGAGTAGATATAGAAAAACGGAGTTCCAACTTCTAAATTTTCATTAAGAAATCACTTCTGGTAATTTCACAAAACCCTAGTGTGAATCAGGTTATCAACCCCTATTAAGACTTGGGGTGTCTTCAATAAGCATGTTATGTCCATCAACTCTTTGATAGGTTAATAAAAGTCTACTAGTCTTCTCCAAGATTATAATTCACCATTATAAATGTGTTCTTTATTCATTATCAATGATTATTAATTTTTTAAATAAAAAATTAATAAGAAAAAATATAAAGTATTTATAATTTTAGAAAAAATAATTGATACAATTAAATATATTTGATAATTATTATTAACAATTAAATTAACTAAAATCAGAATTATTAAAAATTGGATTTGATTGAAATAAATCAAAAATATTAAAAATATGATTACAAGAAAAAACCTACGTGGGTAATAACCTCTCACCCAACTCACCTCTTAGAATATTTCATGCCCAATAGACACCACCTAATAGGTCCAATTATCCTCTAGTCAAGCTTGGTTAAGGATTTCAAATCTAACCATCAAATTCTAAATGACCTCCATCGTTCATGGGGACCTATATGGATATGATATTTGGACTAGCAAAGCAATGAAAAATACCACATATCCTTGAACCAATCAGGGTTATAATCCTTATTGACACATGACACCCACCACTTGACTATTACAGACAAAAGTAAATATAACATCTCAATTATCATAATGAGACCAAAGTGACTCCCACATAGACCTGGTCACAAGTTTTAAATTGGTTAAATTTTTTTTGAAACATGATTAAACTCAAGACTAAAGAATATAATTTGTTCTAGTTGGAAAATAAAACATTGGAACAATCGATAGTATACATAATTGCGACTATTAACTCTTATTTGGATAAGTTATATATCATTGAACATTCCTAGACCTAATCAAATTTTATGTGTGATTAGGTCTATGGGACTAACGAAATTTGAATGTTGACTAAATTAGTCTAAAAAGCTATTATTAGATAATAAAATTGTAGAATAAGACCCTAAATAACTAATCAAGGGTTGAGAGCTTGATTAGGTTTATGGAATTAGAATATTTACAACCACCTATATTAGACCTAGTAGGGGTCCCTAATGAGTTTGTCAAGATTTAGAAAGTGTGGTAAGTACCTTAAAACATAGTTTGAGACCAAGAGTGAAATAAAAAAATTAATCACATGAGATTGGTATATGGTATGGAGCTAGTTCAAAGGATAAAATGACATGGAAACCAAAATGACCTCCCCATGATAACTAAGAGGTAGAAGTGAACTAGAAAGTTACATTACCATGTTCTTGCAAGTGGGATAAATAGGCCAAGAATTTATTTTGGGACAAAGTAAAAAATATAAAACTTGTCCATATGAGTAAGTTCGATAGGATGGGATAGTTGTCAAAGACTGAAATGAAAAAAAAATGGCCCTCCAAAGAAACTATAGAGTGCTGAGAGAGCTAGCACATAAGACAACTAAGTGAACATAACTACAACTAGATTCTATTTCTATGTCATGTGATTTATATGAAAATTTACCATGTGGACTTGGTCATCATAATGGGATAGGTTTAAAATACCTTAAAGGTAAGGAAATTGAGGTGACCTCTTAGAGCAAGATAAAAGAGATAAGAGGGTTAGGATTTAAATACAAATTTAGAGGTTAAGAATCCATTTTATGATAACTATTATATATGATTTTTTATCACATAGACATGGTATTTTAAATGTTGATTATTTTAGGACCTATTTTGGAATGAAAATAAAGAGGGACCATTGAGGCAACTCAAGAGTTTTGAGACCAATGAGACGTGAGTGAAAGTGGGAATGGCTATAAAATTAAAAAGAGCTTCTATAATTCTTAGTAAGATTTAGGGAATGTTGTGCAAGAAACACCACGCCTACCATTTTATTCCTATAATAAAAGGAAGAAGCATTGTTTTATGTGGATGGATCTTATTCAATATTTTGGTAAAGGATTTCATCATCAACCTTGGTAATATTTTAACCTCTATTATATGTAGTTTCAACAACTTCTATGGTAACTTATTTGTTATATATTTATTGTGTACTTGGGTACCTCATCAAGCCTTGTTTTTAGGACCTAATTATTCTACCCACCTAAGCTATGATTAAGGAGGGTGTTGGTGTAGAATTTTTCCCACTATGTAGTTTTACTTGCATGGTATAGTTATCTTACTTAGGTATCAATTAGGTGTTTAATAAAAGTCATTGGAGAAGATAATCCCATATTCATTATGATGTGAGGACATGCCTATCTTCCACATATATATGTAATTATGTTAAATCTATTTGACTAATTAATCTAAAGCTGACCAGGAATGTTATTGCATTTGACTGATTTTTTGCATTGTGAAATTTCTTCCTCTTATGTGTTCATGATTTCACTACACCATACATATTCAATTTTTTTTATTTCATCCTATCTATTTATTTATCCTCAAGTGTGTTCCACTCCCAAAAATCTTGGTTTAAAAATAGAAGAGTGAATATCAAACAAACTAAAAAACTATATAGGTTAGATTTTAAGGAATAACTATTTGATATGATTAGTCTATTAAGCACAGTCATGGGGAGTGAAGTGATGAATATTTTTAATCATTGGATGTGCATGTTCATGAACATCATCTATTTAAGGAAATAATTTTATGATTTGTATTTTATTATTATCAATGACATTTACATATGTTTGACCAAGTTAGACTCCATAATAATTATATACGACCTCATATTTGGTCTATTCCAATACAATAATTAGAACCTAGACTAGTTTGATGGAAGTGAATAATAACCTCCCTGGTGCATTGGTCTATAAACTTTCCCTCATCCAACTCACAAGAAAGGAATAATTTATTTTAGGAGAGTAAACAATGCATTCTCCATGATGATAATCAAGACATTAGATGGAAACCTTGTGGCTAGGATTTACAATGAAGTAATTACTCTAATAAAAATATGGGAGTTAATTCATTCACTTCTTGAAGTTTAAATATATCATTGTTAGAAAATTTTAAGGAAATTATCTTAGACTACCAAGATATCCCTATGATAAAAAAGTTCTAATTTATTTTTTAGGTAGTTAAGTGCACATGAAGTATATAAACCATAAAATCACAAAAAATAATTTTCCTATTGGCCTTAGATATTTCATTACAAATAAAAAGAGATGCCACCAATTTTAAAAATTCAATAGTGGATTTTCCAATGCAACTTCACACAAGGAGAATTTATTTTAATAGTAAACGTTTCATGAGAAACAATCTCAAAATAGACACTAGTTATCCTCACATTTCATAAATTGCAGACAATTAGAAGGACTACAAAGATGACTTTGAGGTCAGGAAAAGAGATTGGTTAAGGATGATATTGAAATAGATGAAATATTTCAGATTTAAATGGTAAAAAACAATCTTTGAGGATTATGGCACTGATGTTGTGGAATACATGTTCTATGAAAATATTCACCTCACAACCATTCCTATAATCAATTGGCCAATAAGAGAATTCACAAACATTACATAAAACATAAAAATAGTGATAAAAAGATCAAGATCTTGGTATGATAATAAAATGAGAGAATATACTTAAACATCAAAAGGGTGAAGTAAGTTTAAGAGGGAAACAAAATAATTCTACTCCAATTACTCATTATTTTGGTACCGACATATTCATAAAAAATATAGTTTGGCTAAAAAATGGGGAAGAGATGGAGAAAATCCTAATAAAATAAAATTACTAAACAAACATGTGAAGGTGATCCTCCAAACTAAAAACAACACTACTCAAGAGTTCTTATTTTCTAATTTAGGTTAAATACATGTTCCATATTTTCCTGCTCCCATTAAATCACTAGTGTCTTCATCACCTCAATTTTCTCTCCACTTCCACCATCTGCATTCCTAGTTCCACCTCCACATCCACCTCCTATTTTGCCTATATAATAATTTTTTGCTCTTCCATAATCACTTGAACTTGGATATATTCTTATATCATCCTTATGAGGGTCATCATTATTGAATCCTTTAGTTTTTTTATGTACTCAATTGGATACTTCACAAGGAGATATGTCTTTCTCATGAGTATAAAAAAAGACACAAGAGAAAACATACATTCACACTAGTAGAAATGAATTTCGATGTTGTTATTAATATACTATAAGGTCCTCCAAAAAATATAAAGTTGAAGACTACCTCAAGGTTGATGATTGATTCTGCAAGTGCACACTATGTAAATATTACCTAACCTCTTATATAAAATAATCAAGGTAAAATGATTTTGGCCAATTATAAAAATAATAATATTAATCTTAGTGAGTCCAATATTCAAAGTAATATTCACAATTTCAAGGTGAAAGTAACCAATTTTTTTATATGATAAAACAAGGTATGTAAACTCAATAAAAATTAGAGTAAAAATAATTTATGATTTCATCATATATCCAAAATATCTTTAATATAGGTGAAACATATCATAAAGTGATAATTGCACCTATATAAACCTATTACATAATACATATACTAACCTATTATGTTTATATTGATAAGGAAATGACCACAAAATTTATTAGGTATAATAATCATGCTAAAATTATGCATTCCTTGGTTAAATATATACTTCTTAATGGTTTGAAATTTCTTGATGAGAATCTATGATATTATCTTTTCAAATCAAGATAAAATTAAAGTGGAGTATATAACCACCAAAAAATCACTTAGAACATGGAACAACCTACTCAGAGACTTGAATGATATGGTTTCAAAGGATGATACTTCATTGATCTTAAGAGGTATCCTTGATGAAGTTGAAGATAACTATTAGTGATTGTGGGTCCAATGCATGAATTGGAAAATCCATGCTCTAGATGAAGATTTGGAATACATTAAGTGTCATGAAAAGTCCTTTAAGGAAATTAAATCAAAGGTATGCACCAAAATTTGGGCCATTCATTGTGAACTATGAAATGAAGATGAATCAAATTTAATAAACCACATAATTAAAATAATGGTTTCAAAAAATAGTGAATGAAGAGTTTGTTATAATAGAAACATTCTACAAAGAAGTTGAGTAAGTTGAGTATTATTCATTGTGTGATAAAAGATCTCAGTCTAAATTTATTGAGACTTTTTTATAAGGATAGAATAGGATACTAATGTTTTTTAAACTTTTTAGGGTTTAAATAGTGTAAATACTATGTTATATTAAAGGGATGATTTATCTAATTCAATGAAATAATATACAATAAATAACCATTAATGGGTATAAGAGTCTTGTATTCATAATGTTCCATAGTTTGTGTAGATAATAAAATGTTATTGGGATGACCTTAGGAGGGGTACGCATTTGAAAATATCTTTTTTTGAAAGAGTCAGGGTAAGTTACACTAGTGCCATGTGGTTCTAGTGTCCTTAATGTGGTGCTAGTGTCTAATTAGGAGGTTATTGGGCATGAAGGGATAGGTTATAGGAGTGAAGGTCTAGGACTATGTTTCAGATGACTAAGGACATATGTGGTATACATAATGGATAGAAAAGTGTCATAAAGGATATAATATAGGTCTAGGGATAAGATATGAATAAATTGTCTCAAGAACACTCTTAGAATCAAAATACCACTTTTAGGTGACTACATTTACCCCCCTTTATGTTATAATACAACAATGCAAAATAACTAGTATAAATGAAAAAAAACATACCTAGACTTCCCTAGGAAGTAAATCTCATTTAGTTGAGTATGTGTATGTGAATTTGAGTCTGCATATGTGAAGCATGATCCAAAGCATGGCATTTAATGAAACATGCCAAAATCAATCCTTAATTAAGATATATCAAAAATAAAAGACTATGTTGAATAAATCAACTGAGTAAAGTGGAGTAAAGAGATGGGAAAGAGGAAAGAAGTGAATACACCTCATTGGGTATGTGAACTAATGAATGAAACTAGTGAAAATATGTGTGTGTGTACATAATGATAAAATAATTATATATCTTGGATTGAGCTGATATCTTGGTCAATCCTCATATGTCGGTGGTTCAATAGTTTAGTCCAATTTTGACCTGAGCATTGCCCACCCCTATTTGGTGGATCATAACCTATGAATAGATTATATTAGACTTTAAGTGTGTTTAACCCTCTCTTGTGTGTGGCTCAAGAACTCAAGTAGGCTATAAATCAATCATTGTCCAACTATGTGTAGTAGATTCATCTAAAACTAAATTATGTGTAGTGCTAAAAATATTTAACTACGTATATCTAACTATGTATGTTTACTCCATAGCCACTTGAGTATATTAGGTAGCTCTAGGCCACTCAAGAATTCTAACCACTATATATGGAGTAAGGCATGAAATTGGTGACAACCTAGAATATGATGTTAAGTGTATACAATGTAGATAATGGCATGGATTTTACCATTCTATTTGATCAACGTGTGTGTAATTGAACATATAGAAATAATGTGTCATGTACATGCCCCAATCTGATATCAGAGTATATTGATTCTAAACTGAGTTTTAATGAGTATATATATGTATCTAAACTAAGTGTGGAAGTGATAATTCCATACATGATAAACCTAATTTGAGAAAATAATATGAATCTAAGATAAAATAGGTGTATATAAGAAAACTATGAGCACAACTCCCAAACCTATAGTTTTATTAGTGAAAACCTATAGTGTACCTAGTGTACTATTCTATATAATATGAATTACCCTAAAGTTGGGGCTACTAGATAGTAGTGCCATGTAGTGGATAGTTGTGCCATGTAGATGTAGTATCCCAATGTGGGAGCTAATGTCTATCTAGTCTAAAATATGAGTCTCTAAAGTACTTTTGAGTCCCTATTTTATGCCTTACATGTATCTAATTTCTTGAAACTAAGCCTATGTGTTGAAAATGTATGATGAATGCAATGTAGGATTCTAATCTATATGACAAACCCTTATGAATGCCCCCTATTTTGAGGGTATTTTTTGAATTATAAAATAATTATCCTAAAAAATAGCTCTATAAAATGTGTTATCTAGAGCATATATGATAACTACTTGACAATCCTATACAATGTGTAAACATAACATTGAAATGTAAGAGAATTTGAGCATAACTATGTAGTGTAAGATGTGTGTTTTATCTATCATTACATAAGGGTGTCAATATAGATGTAATAAAAGATCTTAGTAGCTACCTAGGGGATGGAGTATGATGTCCATCATGACACGTAAGTAGGAAGGGTAGATGCATGAGATCCCTCATGGTATCAAAAACTAGTGTGTCTAATAAGAAAATATAAGTTCTATGGCCATGATTCATGTAAGAAATCATACATAAAAAACACATGAGGTATGAAAAATAGGCCAAAGATCCAAAATATAAAGGACATGGGAACACATCATGAAATTTGAGAATACAATACATATAAGGACATGTTTAATGTCCACATATGCAAGAAACAAGAAATTTGGCTTAGAGACACATAGAAGGACATGTTCAAATGTCTACATACACAATCAATAAATTTTAGAAAAAGGACATGGGTGCATGTCCAAGGCATACATGAATATAAGTTGCATAGTACCAAAGAACAATCCCATATTCAAATGCCTTTGAATAGAAGAAGCATAAGAAACACAATCAAGTCTAAACTAGGAAATATAGAAATTAAAGTATGTATGAATGTAGTAAAAATATGCGTAAGTGATAATATGTACATTTATTGAGTCTAAACTAGTGATAGTCAACAAAAAAATTTACTATAAGTAGTAATGATCAATATCAAGATATATTAGTCCATAAACTATAATATAAGGAATGTAAGGATAAAACCTAGCAATAAAAACTATGTATGAGATGACCCAAAGTGGGTGGAAATATCAAATGAATAAAATTGGATAAATGTATATGACTCTAGTTGGTAGATGATAACAAATATGGATCAATGTGGTGGACTTGAGTTGTGTAAGTAATCTTCAAGCACTCAACAAGAATAAGTGAAGCATATATGTATGACAAAATTGACTATACTAAGATATCTAGCATATGTAATGTCTAGAAAATAGAAGAAGTGTAAACATAGAAATGCATACAATCTATTATTTTTTCTGTTTTATGAGTAATATTTGAATGTTTTTGTGTTTTGACATGTTATACTATTTTTTTATTTTCTTATGTAAGCCATGTACAAGAAAATGAAAATAAACCATGCACAAGGATAAAGAGAGAAGAAAGTATGTACAAGGGTGTAAGAACCATACTAAATGTTGATTATCATGGGAGACTCACTAACACTATGAACTGTGTCAATAAGGGAATTATGAATTTGTATATTGTGTGAAAAGGCAAATATGATCACGTAATCTATTGTGCAAAGTAATATGTGTATGTATCTACCTGTATAGTGATGTTATGAATATGTGGCACTAATTTTGATTCCATGTGAGTTGTAAGGGTCTTATAAAACCATCTCTTACAAGACATTATAGGTTTTATAGGTTCCCTATACTGAGAACCATGAGAACCCAATATTACTTATCATAATATAAACTAAGTAGAGGGAGGTCTTCTATAATATATGACATATCACTGACACAAGGGTCTCTCTAATAATGGTCTCTATGGGAGAGTATTTTTACATATTGATACCATACAATTAGACCTTTCCTATACTAGTGGCTCTACTAAACTCTATGATATATGAAAAGGAACTATACCTTAAGCTATAATTGATAACTGTGTAATATCCATAATGGTGTTAGAACTGTAACTATTGACTATGATGTAATTGTAATTGGTAACTACACTCTTACTACCTATGTGATATGTAGAGGATACTCATATGGGAGACCCTCAAATTTGACCACTTGATTTTCATGTATATACTTTAAGCATTTGTACATTATATATGGGGTGGCTTAGAGTTGTTATAACCATGGCCTACCCAATACAATATCAAACATGCTTGCACTAGGTAATACTAGGAATCAATTAGATATATGTGTTGGTATAACTTATAATGAAAGCATAATATCCTTGATGGAGTTCATAATGAGGCCACTAAAACCACTAATGACTATGTCGATAGTGAATATATCCTAATCTAAGTACCCTAAATTATTCAAAAGTGTCATAGTACACATGTTAATGCTTGACCTATTGTCAACCATAACACTCTAGATAAGATGATGATCTATGTATGATTGTATGAAACATTCATGTAAATATGTATCATCATCAATAATATGCTACTATAAGAATGTGATGAGTGGTCTAAGTAGAACTATAGTATGGTGCATGCCAATAATGTTGTGTAATAGATGTGCCTCCTCTATAACAATATGATATGAAACTAGTGGTGGATGTTCCTAAAATGTGTATTAAACACCTAATGTGCCCCATACCTCATTATTTATGTTCTTTATAAATGGATATAAAAATATCTTTATTTTCTTAGCTTCTATTTTTTGTGATTTTGGTGCCTATATGGGTGTGCCCACATCAATAATGTTATCATCATTTAGATCTCGTATCTTATGTTTTAGGCTTATACATCTACTTTTGGTATGGCCTGGTTCCCTATGATAATAATAAAATACATTATAATCATAGTTATTTGGATGATTTCATGTCATATTAACCTCTTTAATGCAATTTAGGGAAATGAAATTGTATTCCAAGAGTTATAAAACCCATGATGGTGACTCTAAAAGGTTGGTGAAGATTCAATGCTAAGGAGTGGATAAAACCAATCTAGGAGGTGGCTCAAAAGTTATGTTAACTATGACATTTTGACCACTCTTGTTCTTAGTGGCCCTTACCTTATATGGATACTTTTTTGAAATATTTAATAGTTTATTCTGATCTATTTGTATAATTCTTATTCTTAGTGGCCCTTACCTCTTTTTGACTATGTGGAAGAAATATATAATTGTAGGAAGCTTCTTGTATATGATATCTTCATGTAATGATAGTAAGGTAATTTGTTTAAATATGTCTTGAATCTTTCTATTTTATATGGGGCTAGTCAATTTGTCTAATATAATATTATATAATAAGACATGATTTTTTATAGGCTCATTTAACTTTATTTTCAATTATGCCACTTATGCATATGATATCTTATCACTAATTTTGATAGATAAGTGTGGTAATAACAAGTCAACCAAAGGATTTAATGTTTTGATAGATTGATTTGGTAAATCATAAAACCATTCTAGGTCATAATATTTTAAAGTACATAGAAACAACATCATGAAAAACCAATCATTAGACACGTAGTCTAAGCATGTTGTATGAAAAGATCTGAGATAATGCTTTGGGTCACCCTTGCCATCATATAATATAAGCTTAGAAGACCCAAAGTTATATGATAAGGGATTTTACACTATGTGATTTCCCAAAGGTTTCTGTAAGATAATATTAAGATATAAGGCACGTAATGGCCTAGTGGATTCCTTCTCAAGATGTAATACATTAGATTATTGAATATGAGTCTCATGCACAAGGGATTATATAGCTGGAGTAGTGTAATTAACCATAAGAGGTGTAGTTGTCATTAAATGTTGTTGAATTACAATTTTAGATTATTCTAGTTGAGTTGGTTGAGTTGGCCCCACTATAGTTGTAACAATGTTATTAACAAGGGGAGTTGAAGATTGACCATTATTTAGTTTGTTCTTAAATTACAATATGGATTGGAAGGTTTTTTTGGTGGAAAATATTAATTAGTTCATGAATATTCCATTTTCCAAAATCAATATTTGGCTATTTTTCTAGACCCAGAAAGAGCACTAGGTCACCAAAAAATTAAGGTTTTATATATGATTTAGAGGTCAAATTGCCTACCATCAATAATTATTCCATAATTTTAACTATAAATCACCATGCCATAGAAGGAAATTCTATAATATTTCACCGACATCTATTATACACTAGATATGACATATCTTAATACAATATATTTTATTGATGATCAAGATTAGAAATTCAACCCATCTTCAAAAGACTATATGGACTCAATGGTAGGATAAAAATAATAAGATGTAAATAGAAAATTTAACTAAGAGGTGTCCACAAGGTTTAGGCATCATCAAAAGGGTCTAGATGGTGTCCAAATAGATCTTTTGGCATCCATAGGGTCAGGACATAGCCTATGGTGTCTAAAGGATCTAGATGTCATCCATCAAGCCTAAATGACAAAAAAAAACTTGAACAACATATGTAGAGTCTAGATGCCATCCATAGAGTGTGGATGATGTCTATATAGCCTAGATGGTATCCATAGGGTCTATATATCATCTAAATAGTCTAGATGGTGGTCAGGCTACCTAGTCTAGACATCATCCACAATGTTTGGATAATGACCAAGCTACTTGGATGACATCGATAGGGTCTAAATATCATCCATTGAGGCTTTATAAAAACTAAACAATTTGAATAACATCCATAGGGTCTAGACACTTTCTACCATGCCTGGATGGTGACCATACTATGTGAATGATATGCACATGTTGTAGATGTCATCTATAGGCTTTGGATGGTGATCAAATATCTTATATATTCTCCAGAGGGTCTGGAAATTATACACATATATGGTTAGTGACTAAACAATCTAGATGATGTACATAGACTCTATACATCATCTACTAAATCTATATGATGACCGAAGATATTGGATGACATCCATAGGGTCTAAATGGCATCCATAGGATTTTTACAATGAGTAGGAAGAATGAATAAAATTATTAAGGACCTAAAAACATCTAAAATTATTGGCTGAAGACTAAAATTACTTGGAAATTAGTGGAATCTATAGGGACTCTAACCAATATCCATATAAAAAGGATGACTCACTAAAAAGTGCCAAAGTGGTAGCCCAAAACATGTATAGAAAAAAATTATATAAGTTCATATGGTGACAAAGGTAATAAATCAGGCAAATTATCAATCAAAAATATCATATTTTCTTATTTTGGGAAATTAGTAAGAAAAACCAAGTAAATTCAACTTTCACCCATGCAAAATAGAAGTACTAAATGATTTTCTAAATTAATTTTTTATTTTTAATAACTATTATTTAAAATTTTAAGGATAATGTCAAAATCTTTATACATGCATATCCCTCCACTGAATTGGTTTTTTGAATGAAATACTTAATCATAATATTACTTCACCATTCGAAAATATTATTGATGACAACATGCCACCACTTCAAAACATACCTAAATATGTCATGGCTATGGTGAATGACAAACTAGACGATATGATACAAACATTATAATAAACTTTTACAACTCAAAAATCAACTTCCATGTTAAATAAAAATCCACAATTTTCACTGATTAAAAGAAAACCTAAGGACATTTTAGATGATGAGATCAATACAATAGATCAAAGTACTCAAAAATCTATTCAAATAAAGAGAAGCAAATGGATAACTTGAAGGTGTTTTAAGTTTGATTGGGAAACACAATTTCCTTTCATTAAACTAGTAGATCTAGAAAATAGTGTTTATACCCCAATTGAATGTAATTGCAAAATATGTTCTTGAAAATTAGGAAATGACCACAAAATGCATCTTAATCTAGATAAAATCTAGAAACAATGTGGCAAAGTTTATGTGTCCATTAAAAAAGATGGACAAATTCAAAAGACTCATAGATTGAAAGATAATAATGAATGTATGCATGTTAGATATGTGACAAAGTATGAAAAAAATTAGAAACATATGCAACATATTGTTTATAAAGGAGGAACAATCACAAATCAAATAGGAAAAATTATCCAATTGAATCAACATGCAAAAAATATATAGTTCTCAATGATCTATCATATTCTCAAAAAAGTTAGACCTATATCTAAATTTTTAGATTTTAAAACTTTGTTTCAACATAATGGAGTTCATAACATTCAACAATCACACTAGTTAGATGGCAATTCTTGGGACATAGAAAAATGTCTTGTAATGATTTAGAAGGATGATTTAAAAGAAAAAGTTAAAACTTGAAGTTTTATATTAGTGTCCATTTATGAGGTCATAGTAGTTGACAACACAACATGGATTTGTATCCATGTTTACACTTTTGAGAATAATTAAAGGAAATCTCATCTATTAACTATACATAAAATAAAGATTATGAGAATAATCTTACAAGGCTCATTAAGGAAAGTAGAATGAAGATGGAGGAGGTTACTTCTAGCATATGTGTTGCTGCTGTAAACCTTGGAAAATGAGCTAATGAGGAAATAAAATATTTGGAGGGGCCCAGTAAGAGGACCAGACAGAGCTTGAAGAAGAAAGCTTTGTAAGAGGCTGCTATGCCGGCTGCAATATCCATACAGGACACTGTTGTGATTGGAAAGGAAGCGGTGAAGATGATCCCGAAATTAGAAGAATAGGCTCTTTCTGTTCATACTGTTCTGGTCCTTATTGTTGGATGTTATAAGTAGTTCAATTTTCTAGTTCTTTGTTTTCTAAATGAATTTGAGTTTCCAGGTCTCTGTAAAACCCGGGGTCTTTCTTTTGATGAACTTGATTAGTGGTTTTAGGTCCATGTAAAACCTATTTTTGATACTGCTCAGCAGTAGGTGTTAGGTTTGTTTTTCCTGTGGGGCGTTATTGTAATGTCCTTCTTCCTTTGTTTCTAGGTTTTGAGGTTCCTTTAAAACCTGTTTTTACCTTAATCTAAAACTATACATAAAATGGTTAAAATTTTCAATTCCTAAAAACTTTTCAAGTTAGTTATTTATAATTTGAAGGATATTTCTAGGACGGTTGATTATGTTATAACTACAAAACTAGTATGTGTTAGAGATAATGGCGTAGTAGTAATGTAGGGGAATATAAATGGTTTGTGTGTTTGACTAAACATAATAGTTACCCCATATATTATTTCAATTCATTGCATGGCCCATAAAATTAATCTTACATACAAAATTATAAGTTCACTTTAAAATGCTGCAAAAATGGAGGAACTTGTCAATTATTTGCATGCTTATATGTCCAATAGACCTAAAAGGTTTTTAAAGTTTCATAAATTTTCAATTGGGGTTTCTCATGGTAAAAAGTTTCTAAAATATAATCATACAAAATATATTTCCATGTATGAGCTATCATGCATAATTTTTGAATAATATCCATCATTGGTGGGTTTCATGTTTGAATACCAAATGGAAGTCAACAAGGCAAAGGATCTATTCTATCATTTAATAAATTTTGAAACACTTTTGACACTATGTGGTATTCTCCTAATGTTGAATTAAATAGATTATTTTTTGAAACATTCTCACGAAAGATTTATATATATTGTAGACTTCATGTATTCAAGAAAATAGATTTGTCAATGTATAAATGCCTTATACTCAGGCCAAAATAGTTTTAATCTTCCTATTTTTTCTAGTTGGTAAACTTTAATAAATATTAAAGATCCAAAATATATTTTAAATTAAATATTCATGATCATATTTTTATCTTCATTAATGGAAAGGAAATATCACTAAACACATTCCAAAAATGAGTTAATTGTGTAGGTTCTAAAATTGAAGAAGTCCCTGTAACACGTATTCATTATGAAACTATGATATTGGAAACATTAATAAAATTGAGAAAGATAAAAGATAGCTTACTTAAAAAAATTGGAGAATTATTTCAAAGGGATGAGTTGCTTGAATCCATGGTAGTAGTGAGGCTAATATTTTGGAGAGCTAACGATGGTAAAGAACAAATCAATAATTTATTTCTTAGATACATGGGAACTCTTATTAAACATTTTGTGAAGTTTGTAGATATTAAACATTTTTTGAAGTTTGTAGATATTAATAGAGTTGAAATTCTAGGTATTTTTCAAAAATATTTGTTGACAACATAGTCCACCCATTTTGGATTTACAATGATTGATCAATAAAAGTGTCTAAAGGAGCCAACTTAAAGTAGTGCTATTATAAGGTTTTGAAAAAAATGTATCCCAATACCATGCTACAGTAATATATAAGTGAATATTTTCAATTATATGAAATCCACCAAATAGTGATTTTGGGATATGTGGAAGATGAAAGTCTTTAGTGCATCATCTTTTATTAAATCAAAACTTTGTAATAGATTGGACAAAATCTAGACACATGTTTGAGATTGTATGTTTCACATTATCCAATGGATGCATTCCACTATGATAGATCACTTAAAATTTGGAATTCACTTAGTCAAAGAAGAGGAGTGACCAATATATAAAATGACACAACTAATCTAGATACTGAAACTTTATTTGCATCGAATACAATACATACAAAAGACAATAATCTAAAAGATGCTACTCAAGAACTGTTTCAACTACCTAAATATTAGTATGTAATATTCAACTTTAAAAATTTTAATTGATTTTTATATTATTATTTGTATCAAAAATCATTGAAAGTTTTATATTATGTAAATTAAAATAATTAATAAATTGTGATATTGCATTATTTTAAAATAGTTGTGTTGTATTGCAATTGTTTAAAATTCAAACTTTGTTAAACATGAATTTATTGTTTCATCATTTCATGTGGTTTTTAATATTATACAACAATGTATTATGATATTATAACTATACATATTAAATATTAAATGTCTAAAATTATCAAAACAAAGACATATTTAAACTTTAAAACTTTAATTTATAATATAAAATCTTTGGTTTAAATATAACATATATAAAAATGCACGGGATAAACTTGTAACATATAAAACACATGGAATAATATAGAAAAAGAGACTTAAATTTAATCTTTCAAACTTTAATTTACATTATAAAAATTTTAGTTTCAACATAACATATATAAATATGCATAAAATAACAATAAATGAGACTTATATTTAAACTTTCAAACTTTAATTTACAATATAAACTTTTGAGTTTCAATATAACATATATAAAAATGCATGTAATAAAATTCTAATAGATAAAATTCAATGAATAAAATAGAAATAGAGACTTAAATTTAATCTTCCAAACTTTAATTTACAGTATAAACTTTCTAGTCTCAACATAACATATATAAATATGCACAAAATTAACTTGACATAGATAAAATGTGCAGGATAAAATAGAAATAATTACTTAAATTTAATCTTGCAAAATTAAAATTAAAATATAAATTTTTTAGTTTCAACATAACATATATAAATATGTACAAAATTAACTTGTGATGGATAAAATACCTAAAATAAATACAAATAAAGATTTATATTTAAATTTTCAAACTTCAATTTATAATATTAACTTTCAAAGTTTCAAGTTTCCACATAAACTATATTAAAACATCAATTAAAAAATTATTAACCCATTTTCATTGAATAGAGATAGATGAACTAAATAGATATCATTCTACATGAGTTCTAATTAGCTGTTTAGATGCAAATCTTGCTGCCTTAGCATCCCCCTTCCTTGAATCTAAATATTAAACACCTTGTCTAATAATATACTTAGCTACATCATTAATATTTAAAACTATTGATATTTCTTTGTGCATTACATCTCTTTCCAATGGATTGGATGGATCCACATATGTTTTCTCCTTGAGAGGAACATTTGGATCCACTCCATGTTCTTTGATTATCCTCCTTAGTGTGTTATTTTATTTTTTACTAGCTTAAATTTTTATTTAAATACAATTGTTTCATTCAAGTTTTTCTATGCCTTTTCTAGATGAATATTCAGTACTTGTGCTTCATTCTTGAGGTTATCATATTTGACTACAATTTAGAAAATAAAGTTGGTCAGATAAAAATTAAAAAATTGTGATAGAAAATGGAGAAATAAGAAATTACTTACCAAAGCTTTATCCCTCTCTACATTGTCAAGGTGACAATTTTTTTTGTCTCTTTCCCATTTGTTGTGATAAGCATGTACCTTTGCATTCAAATTTCCAATCTATTAATCATAATATCTAAAATATTATCATCATATGGATTTGTCACAAAAATGGGTCCTGGCTCATCTTGATTCACTAACACATCAATTTTATATTGATCATTTTTAACCAAATAATATAAATAATATCTTTGGGAATGGTTATAATAATCCTCATTGATTTATTTTACCAAAGACTTTCCCTGAATTACCCACTATGTCAAAAAATTTAAATTAATCTGTATAATGTCATATAATAAATTAAAAGCATTATATGCAACAAGATTATTCAATGTAAATGATGTCAATTCATCAAGATATTTCTTCTCATCATTTCCTACTTTAGGTGGTGAAATAGAAGAACCATATCCAACTATTGTTTTCAGAGCCTAAAATTGAGATCCTTGAATAATAATGTGTGTAAAATTTATTTATAGGCATGTAATTGATACCATCAAGGAAATCATCATAAATATTAATGTTTTGCAATAGTGTCGTGACACCACTAGACACTTCACCCATATAAAAACTAGGAAATTCTAAGGTTGTTATATGAAAATCTATTCCCCTACTACCTGTTGGCATTGGTAAATTCTTCCCCCTCTTTTGTATATCATGGGGGGATGGGGGGGAAGAGGTGGTATACTACTTATCATATAATGTGACCCTATAATACAAAATGCCATCACCAATCAATAAAGAAACTTCATCAAAATTAAACTAAATTTAACCTAAAGGACAAATACAATAGTCTTAGGATCCATACTCTTAGTTTCTGATATATTTTGTTGTGGTCGATGTGTTGGAATAAAATTTGAATCTAATTTTTTTATGAAACACTCAAATTCTCATAAAATCAAAAATTCAATTTAAAGTATTAAATTTCATGTAATATAAAAATAGTGTAATTGTAAACATGAAGTCAAATACCTTGCATGAGAAGTAAATGTTGCATAGGTTGATGGGAAATGTTTCCAATTCGAAACACTACAATCAAATGACATGAAGCATTAATGATTCCAATTTTTTGATGTTACATCAAATTTCAATAAAATTTTAAAATTTTAAAACTTGGATTTAAGGCAAGGGATGTGCCTAAGGTGCCTTGTTGATGTGTAATAGTAGGCAAGATAGATCTCTATATTTTATTATGCATTGTCATGGTGTTAGCACAATAGAATATGTATCATCACCTCTATTAGACTGAGAATCCCTAGATCCCTTGATGGAATGGTATTTTTTTAGTGACACTTCTCTTCTGGATTGAGACATAGATTCTCTTTTCTATAACAAGGAAACATACACAATTAATTATATATTTGAATTGTAACAAAGCTAATAACATAATGACTTAATGACTTAGAAGTACACTTAAAATTTAAAACATACCTCTAGATCCACAAGGGCTACTAAATTATATTTCATATTTTCATGCAATATTTTGGGAATAATTATTCTCCTGAGCTCATGATACACCTCATAGTATAAACCTAAAATATAATTAGAAACACAATTTTTGTAAATATAACCTTGAAATCCACAATACAAATTGTTTCTTATCTTTCTAGAGATTAATTTATACCAATTAATTTAATATCCTCTAAGAGAACAAAAAATGTATGTTATAGCCTAGAAGGGGATGCCTATAAGTCTTCCCTACAAAACAATCCTCACCTAGTAAAATTAAACAAAGATTTCTATATATGGTATTGTTGTATTCTAAATTGAAATACCCATTCTTGAATGATTAGGGGTACCTGCAATAGAAGTAAACATTATTTACAATTCATAATTGAGACATTTAATTTTTATTTTCATACATAAAACATTGAATATTAATTAATGAAAACAAGATAAATATTACCTATTGAGGTGGATGTATGTACAATAAAGTGATTTTATATATAAATTTTATATTCATAATATAAAACAACTTTTTTGGTCATAGGCTACACATTTCTATGTGGAAATCCTAACAATCACTCCATATTTGAAGGGGTGGTGCCAAAATTAGTAGTCTAAGAGTCAAGGATAATAAAAAAATCTCTAGTTGAGGGTTTGTAACTAGACATGAGAATGTTAAGTAAAATTATGTGTCTCATAGTGGGGCATGTAAATTAGGCCTCTTAGACAATACCATTTGATCCAATCATTATAAGTGATTTGATCTTCCATAAGCCTTAATATTTTTGGTCCAATGTGATTCCTATAGACAAAATTTCAAATAGAGGATATGGGGTTAGAAGTCATTGGAAATGAAAAATGAAAATAGAAGATGATTTATAGGGTAGAGGTTGAGAGGAGAGAGGTTTTGGTATATGAGAGAAATGAATAAAATAAATGGATATATATATATATGGCACTCCTCCCATATAGTTCAAATGCTACATACATCCTTTATATGCCATGGATGATTTCCATGAACTACAGACATCATCCACCCCCATTATATGGCATCTATGGGATCTAGAAAGTGTCCAATAGGTTTATATATTATCTGCCAAGTGGGGATATCACCCACTAATTTTAGACACCATTCATTGGGTCTAGATTCCATCTACTAGATCTAGATACCATCCACTAGGTTTAGATTACAACCACAAGTATTGAATGAGATCAATTGGGCTTAGATAATTTACACTAGGATTAGATGTCATCCACTAGGTCTAGATTTCATCCACAAAGTCTATATGACATCCACCAAGTTTGGATGATGTCCACTAGGTCTAAACAACATCCATGCCCTTTAAACAACATCCAAAATCTCTAGATCATATCTATGCCCTATGGATGCCATCTAGACCTAGTGGACACTATCAAAGCTTGGTAGACACGATGGATGGCATCCAAACTCATTGGAGACCATCTATCCTTAGTAGATGATGTCAGAACCCTATGGATGCTTTCTAGGCCTAGTGGATAATGTCTAGACTTAATGGATGGTGTCTAGACCTAGTAAATGATGTTTAGACCTAGTAGACAATATTCAAACCTGATGGATGTTGTTTAGATCATATGGATGAAGTCTAAAGTGAATAAAAATAGTCTAGATCCTATAAATTATGTCTACTAGGACTATAAAATCTAGACTCCAATAAAATGGTGCATATGATTTACCTTCACAAAAAAACTACTTTTCCTTTGATTTACCTCCATTTCAAAACTTGCTTTTCAATATTCACCAAAAAAATTACACAAGAATTTTTCCTAGGGGACCTTAAAAAAACCTTGATGACTTGTAGTATTTTTTCATGATCAAGGGGCTATTCCCAAAATTTATCTTTTAATCCCTACAATATCTCATATTTGTTCATAATTATATCATCATTTCTAAATAGAGGGAGAGTGTCCTAATTTTCAATGTGTATATCATATTTATCTTAGTTCTATTATTCATATTTGGATGCATTATCATTATAGTCCACATAATTAGGGTTTGAAGGATGCATAGCTAGAGTTATGATAGGTCCTTTATCCATGTTATAGGCCTAAAAAATAGGAATCTAAATATGCTCTATAAGATTATCACCTAATATAGAACTTCTTATTAATGAAAGGGAGATATGTTTTAGATGGAATATAATTAAAAAATTGGAATAAAGTTTCTAAAATAGAATATATTTAATTATAAAAAATTTAAATTAGATAATTAAAATAAAGAAAAAGAAGGATACAAACCTTACGAGCATCTAAGGTTAGGGTTTTTTGAAATAGGGTTTCTTTGTAAAAATTTAAAATATATTGAAATAAATGAAACCCTAATATGAGATTAATTTAATGAGTTAGGTTATGATAAAAGTATAAAAACATGTGTATGTAACCCTAATTTAGTGCACAAAAATTTGGAAAAGGCAACCTAAGGTTTGAAGAAATATTCAAAGTAAGTTAGGTTCACCAAATGTTTTAACCTTTTAGGATTTTACTAGTGTAAATCCCATGATAGATGAAAGGGATGTATTTTATAAATAAATAAAATAATATGTGATATATAACCACTAATTTGTTACATAATTTGACTTGCTTTTTCTTTCTAAAAATAGTAAAAAAAAATGTGAAAATAAAGACTTATCTAGAAAACACCTATCATGAAATATTTGAGTGTTAAAAACTAGGTTATAGATAGATTTGAGTGTCTTTAATAGCATCCCATAAAATCCTCTCCTAGATATTAGTGCCCCACTTGGAAATTAGTTACATGTGGATCTAGAGTCCTAAAAATGGTGCTAGTGTCCTCTCTATATGACTGTTCTTAAATTTTAGGTGCGCATGCACTTATGTTTCTAAGTTTTATTCCTACATGCATGGAGTGTTAAACTCTATTTTTTTTTTGTTATATCTAAATTATTTTTAAAAACCTAATCCTCCTTGAAAGTATGTCATGATTTTAAAATGTGTTTTTATTAATAATATAAGGTAGACATCCTCAACACCCTAATGTGAATAGAGTTGTCTACATACCAATACTTCGAGTAGGGATCAATACTAATGTAGTTCTCACACCTAGTGCTTGGTATAAGTTCAAGTTAATTATATAATTATATTTTTCTTAAATTCCTTGAGTGTGATTGATATTGGAAGTCTTTGAATTTTAGGCTTAAGTTAGCTTTAGATGGTAGTATGTACAAGTAGGGGAGAATCAGGATTAATAACCTTGATTTTTCTCAACATGTTTCTTGTTTGAATACACATTTTACATATGTTTTCCATCTAATAGATATATGTCTAAGAGTCTTGTATTTATAGTGTTTCATATCTTATGTGGATAATAAAATGTGCCTACACCAACCTTATGAGAGGTATACATTTTAAAACATATCCATTAGAGAGAGTTAGGGCAAGGGACACTAGTGAAATGTTGGGAAAACTAGTGCCATGTGGATCTAGTGTCCTTAATGTGGTGCTAGTGTTAATCTAGTAGGTTGTTAGGTAAAAAGGGTCATGGTTTGGAAATGAAGGTCTAGGATTGTGTTTATGCTAAATGGGGACATATATGGTCTGCATAATGACTAAAAATTGTGATAGATGCTCTAAGATAGGTCTAGGGATAAACTATGAATGGGTTGTTTCAAGTAACACTGTTATCATCCAAATACCACAATTAGGTGATTACATAATCCATCGTACAAATGGTTTAGATTTTTATCTCATACAATTGTTCTTACAAGAGAAGGGATTATCCAAAATGTTTAAAGTTTCATAATATATAGGTTTAAATCATCACAAAAGGAGGAATTATAGATAGTTATAATATTTTATAAAGGTAACTATCATACAAAAGACTTGTCTTCTGTATAATAACCAATAAACAACCAATTTTTGTCTTCTTAACTTCATATTTTTCATTATAGTTTTTTTAATCACTTATAAAGGTCATATTTACCCTTTTAAAGTTATAAAAGATAAAATAACTATAAAATATATTTTACCAAAAAGGTGGCTATTAAAGTGGTTATTGGGTGGTTATGAGATAGTTACACCCTCAAAATCTATAAATGCAAGTTTTTTAATTTTAATAAGGGATTTTTGATAGTAAATTTTTTTTGGCAAAGATAGAAAATAGAGATTTTATTTTAAATCTATGAAAGAATCAATAAAATAATAACTTTTGTAAACTTTGTGCCCAAAATTTATCTGAATGAGTAATGTATGTGGATTAATTAGTTTTTTTCATTTTTTATTTCAAATGTTGTTTAGTTCTATTGTTATATAATTAACACATGCTATTTTTATTATGGAAATCTTCATGAATCTACATTAAGAATTTATATCATTGTGAGATCTTGGTGGGTTAAGAACATGATTTTTATGTGTTTTTATAATTAAACACATTGTTGTTGTTTTCCATTTTCCTAGGGCTATTAAATCTCTTTGGTTTATGTATTATGTTCTTATTTTCTAAATATGTTTGTCCTATCCCATCTTCATGATAAAGGGTTCCTACACTAAAATCTCCTTTTTTCAAATTGTTCTAATAAGTTTCCATGTCATCTATTCATAATCATCCTTATTATTTCATCTCCCTTTTATTTCCTTCATTATCTCCTTATATTTAATTTATACCACCTTTTCTAGATTTTTTTTTAAAAGGACAATCCCCATAAAAGACATCATTTTTGTTGTAATTGTTTTCCATATCTATCTTTGTTTTCAATAAAGGTAGTTTCACCTTCTAATAAGAGAGGGTATTTTTCCCTAAACTATTGACTGAAATCCTCAATGTGTACCCTTGAAAAAAAACATATCCAACACACATGAAATTACTTCTCCTTTTTTGAGTCCCTAATTAGATCTCAAAAGCTTACAAAACATTAAAAAATGGGTGTAGTTATGTGGGGCATACATAAGTAAAATACATATCATTATAAAATTTGGAAACTAATTCTCAATGTAGTTCAACAAATAGTCATCGTAATGTGAGTCCTAATATTTATTTGATCTTTTACTACATGAGTAAATCAAATAATGCAATATGAAGAATTTAAATAAAAATATACTATAATACTTGAAATTCACTATTCCTTATCACTCTATAAATATTATTAAACTCTTTCTTTCCATACTTTTATTAATATGCATTGATGTAACTATGTATGTATAGACTCATAAAATTCAAATCAAGACCTTGTTGGTCTGTAAGCTTACACACAAAGGGTGGGGAATCTCAAAAATAGAGCATAAAAGAAAAATAAAAAGGATGAATGGGTCAAAATATGTACACAATAATAAAATAGGAGTGTACCATCACACAAAGGGAAATAGGTTGGAGATTAAAAAATAATAGGGGAGGAAAATTTGGCTCAAAACATGTAAAAACATGTGCAAATAAGAAAATATTATGAATTAATAGTTGGCACATGAAAAATTACCCTAAATAAGTTTAAAATAATATAAAAAATTACCACTGAATAAAAATTATAAGTTCACATAATGCCACACTTTGATGTGTGTGAATGCATACATATCAGAGTAAAAAAACAAATGGAGTTGGGAGGGATTGAAAATGATAGTATGGTTAAAAATTGTAAGTGTTTTTGAATTCAATACAAGAAATAATAACGTTACAAAAATAAAAATAAGGAGAGATGTTACTTTATCTAGGAGTCTATCTCCTATAACATGTAAAATATAAGAAAATTATACTTGTTATAATTTGGTACAAGCATCTTGGTTGTCATTATGAAACACCATGAAGATATTGGAGTAAACATCCACATTTATGTGTCTAAAATATAAAACTTAGGTACATAAAGACAAGGAATTTTTTTCACAAAAATCAATGTTTTATATAAATCAATTATTAAGGAATTTTTGAAATTAATGAAAGATTTTAAATGGAGGAAAAAATACATTTAGTTGTGCAAAGATTGTAAAATTATCTTTGTCAAAGTTTATATCATATAATAAATATCACATGTTTTTTTATTTTATTAGCTAAAAAATATATTTTTAAAATGATCCAAGAACCATAAAATTGTTATACAAAAAATTATCATGCCACCATGCCCGAGTACCAAAATATAACAAAAAACTATCTAGATTACCCCTTAGGTGGTGAAACAAAAATGATATAAAATAGGTTAGGAGGAGGGACCCTCCAATGGTTCCTTATCCTCTTCATATATATTCTCAGGTACTCCCCACTTATTCTTTTAAAATTTATCCCTCATCTTTTTTCTAGGTCCTTCAACATCATCTCAAGGGAGGATCATATGTAACTTTTTCTATCCCTGTACTTATAGAAGAGTTTTATTTACATGGGTCAAACTAGGGATATAAGGTGTGGGGGTCTCCATCTCCTTCATTGGTTTCTTAATATGGAAATGTTTCACCATTTTAGAATGGATAAAATAATGAATATTCATGTTCACTTGCCTGTGAAAGGCATTCAATTCTTGAATGAGACTAGCCAAGTTCAAACCAATGTCTTATACATAGTTGTTAAAATTTTCTAGAAAATCTTTATTATTTTTCATTTATTTAGAAAAGAGGAAATTACCCTTGTTTAATAACTCCATGGAGGTTCCCTCATCTAAGGAAACTAGTTTGGGCTTAGATACAAACAACTTTAGTGGTAGTTCATTAGGTAGGGTTTTTAATTACTTATATTGGGGGGTATTATTAGAGGGGTGGTAGGATCATGAGGTGGGTTCCTTATCAAAGGAGTATTCATCAGTGGAATACCCCTCATGGTGACCTCCCTCCCTTGAAATTTTTTACCATGTTTAACCAATAATAATATAATTCCTTGATGTAGTATGGGGTTGGATTCATTAACTTGGTGGGCAAGGGATATGTAGTCCAAATACTTTAATAGGTAAAATGGGATGCTAATATTATAACCATAAAAATTATTTAATAATATAAAGTGGTGGGATAAAATTAAATTATACTTAACATTAAGAGTCATGTATCTCATCATCTGGAGGCAAACCTCTAGCCATTACCATAAGACATTAGCTTGTGGAAACTCATTTTATCCATTTTCATGAACTCGTTCATGTGAAATAAGTATTTAAGGAGTTATTTATTTTTATTATTGTATTTATAAGCCTTTTCCATTTTTTACTTCATACCCATGGCCTCACAAATAAATTCCTCCATGAATCTAATCTTAATTCCCTATATCACCACCATACTCTTATTCATCTAATGATGAAGTCCCTTGCAACATCAACATCATGCTCAGTAATCCATAGCATTAGTTATATGATTCAACCCTAATGTAATGTTTTATAAAATTTATTTAATCCATTAACCTAAAAAAAAGAGGTAGGCTCTAATTAATCTTTGTTTCCCCCCATTAGTTTTATGCTAGTGGACCCTAGACAAATGTTTAGGAGGTTATAAAATAGAATAGTTTGAATGGTTTGGAATGAGCATGATAAAAACATTTCCTTCATCCTTAGGAAATAAATATACCTCAATCTTTCATAATGGTGGTTCATAATTTTTAAAATACATATCTTGATGAGATATGTTTGTGAAAGTGTCAAATTAATAGCCTTCCTAGCCCATTGTATTTTCATTCTGTATAGCCAATTAGATGCTATCATGGATGTGGTCTCCTTCATTCAAATTTTTAGTGTGCATAATTTTGAAGATAAAAATTAAAGTTTGAATTTAAAATATCATCTTTGAGTGTGCATACTTTTGAGGATAATTATTGAAGTCTAACTTATAAATCTTTTGGACTACTTTGAAATGTGGGAGTAAGAAGAAGTATGTCTTTTAAATCTTTGGGATTTTTATGTATCATCAAATGATTGAAGATATAATAAATGGATCATGTTCCACCATTTTTTGGTGTGGGATAAACTTGGAAACCATACATATCAAAATAAATGGATTATGTCTTTCATGTGTAAAATATTTATAATAAAATATATAATGTATGTATAAAATATATTTTGGTATAATAATAGAAATAAATGATCATGAAAAAATGTTTGTAATAAGTTAGTCGATTCATGTCTTACTAAGTGTAAAATATATAGGATAAAGTGGTAAATTTTCTACCTTTATTTAGGTAAGGTATAATAAATATAAAAAACCAATTCTATGCACCATTATAGACAAGATATGGTCAAGGAAGCACAATAAATAGTATTCCCTTATATAAGCTCTGTATAATCAATGAAGTAAAACCAATAGTATGCCCTATTATAATAAATGCATAATAAATGAATCAAAGAAAATAAGATGCCATAATATAGGCAATGTTTAATAAATTGATCACAATCTATATCATGCCCAAATATAAAATGTATATCATCAATGAATCACAAGTAAAAGTATGACCAAATATATGCATTATAAGAACCATGTCAATGTAGGAAAAAATCATATATCCAATCAAAGTAAAATGTGAATGATATAGATCATCACACTATTGTAAATATGTTGTAAAATTTCCATGATTTACACTCAAATAAGCTATAGAACCAAAATGGGGCCTTCCCCCCTTCACCAATACATGGTGATATACCCAAAATAATATGGACCCTAAAAGGTTTTAGGACCATATTGGCATGTATTTGGGTGGTTTTAGACCATGTTTTATATATATCATTATTTTAATATCCATGATATGATAATATTTCTTTGATGATTACTTATTTATGTGCACATACATACAACTTGGGAAAATTAGAATTTAAAATTACATTATTGTATTGTAAATGATTGAGTTAATACTATAAAGAAATATTTATGATGTTAGGTTTTTTACCTAAATTTTTTCCCAATTAAAATCATTTTTAATATGTAATATTTTTTTATGTCATTTTATTATTCTATTAAGATTGAGGATTCTATTAGTTTTTATTTTCTTGTTCTAGTTTATTAGCTCTATCTCTTCATTTGGTATCAAAACTAGGTCTTAACTTTGTGTGAAGAGTTAGGTTTATTTAAGATATGATAAATTAGTTTTGAGTGGGAGATTTTCATGTGATTTTTTTCTCAAATAAAGGATAATGATAGGAATATTGAGGATTCGATTAGTTTTTATTTTCTTGTTCTAGTTTATTAGCTCTATCTCTTCATTTGGTATCAAAACTAGGTCTTAACTTTGTGTGAAGAGTTAGGTTTATTTAAGATATGATAAATTAGTTTTGAGTGGGAGATTTTCATGTGATTTATTTTCTCAAATAAAGGATAATGATAGACACTAAAAAATTCAATGTTCAACATTTTGAGTTGTGGAAGACAAATATGGATGATATTATTGTGGATAAATATTAGTTATATTATATTGTGTCTTCAAAATTTAGTTTTTTTTAATGTCTCAATGGAGAAAACTTCTAAATAAATATGGGATAAGTTTGGGAATTTTTATCAGATAAAGTCTCTACTAAACAAACTGATTCTCTAAAATTAACTGTATTCATTAAGAATGAATGATGATGAATCTATAGTTGAATATTTGAATGATTTCAATACTATGGTAAGTCTGTTGCTTTCTATTTAAATTAAAATAGATGAAGAACAAAAGTGTTTTAATTTTATTTTTTCCTCACTTGGATATTGGAATAATTTATTTATGGAAATAACTACTACTGAATCAAGATTAAAATGTGTGAACTGGGAGCCTTATTATTAGAAGAAATGAGGTAGAAATATATTAAGGATTATAAAATAAAGGATGCCTTATTTTTAAGAGATATTTTTAAGGAAATAACTAAAATAAAGTTGGGACAATCAAATTCTAGAGGTAAGTCTAAGAATATAAGAAAAAAATAAGATAAAATGTTGGAATTGTGGTAAAACAAGTCATTTTAAGGAGAACTAAAAATATAAAAAGGTTGAAAGGGGAAGTAATCTAATGATTCCTAGTAAAAAAAAAATCTCTTTTGTGAGTACTCAAGTAATTTATTCTTGGAAAATTCAATCTCACATGCATGTGATGGTGCATTATTTATTGACTTATGTTCCTTTTTTCATATGACCCATCATAAGGAGTGGTTCCGTGAATATGAAAAAATCAATACATGTCATGTCTTATTAGGAGACAGCTTGACCTATAAGATTAGGTTGAGGGAGATTCAAACTAATGTTTAAATATGTAAGGATTAAAATCATTCATGGTGTTATGTATATTCCATGTTTGACTAGAAACATTATATCTGTAAGTAAAATGAATGATGCAGGTGTGTAGGTAGTATTTAATAAATAAAGTTTCAATATGGTTCATGGAGAAATAGTACTAACAATAGGAGTTCATACATGTATGTTTTTCAATATTAAGGAAAGCATTGTAAGTGATGAATTTAGTAGTTATATGTTTCTTGAGATGAAAATATTTCATCTTGGGCTCATACATCTCTTTCAAAGAAGACAATGTTATGGCATCAAAGGATTGGATATATTGGATAGAAAGGCCTTTGAGAAATAAAATCTAAAGGTATGGATAAATAAAATGTTAACCACCCATTATAATTTGATTTTAATAATCATTGCATGTTTTTTAAGCAAGCTATAATGAATTTTCATAGTAGTGTTATAATATTATAAGGGATTTTCATTTTGTTCATAGTGATGTGTTTGGACCTGTGATGGTTCCATCACTAAATAAGTATCCATACTATGTTTATTTAATGGAAGACTAAATAATAAATAATTTTTATTGTATCAAGGCTAGATCTAAGTTTTTTTAGTAAGTTTAATGAGTTTAAGGATCTCGTTTAAAACTAGAAAAAGAATAATATTAAGGACTTGAGGAATGAAAATGGTGGAGAATAGTACTCAAATGCTTTTGAGCAATTCTATAAGGACTATTGAATATAAAATAAACATAAAAATCCATAAACACCACAATATAATGAATTTGTATAAATAAATAATATGAATTTGATAGATAATGTGATAAAAATACTTACTGGTGCATGATAATAAATCATATTGATTTTTTATTTTACCAATAGATTACCCACATCATCTTTGGTTGATAAAAATCCACAAGAATATATTAGTGATAAACCCTCTCTCAAACATATTTTTTATTTTTGTGATGATTATACGTATATTTTAAGTGAATAAGGACTATATTGGACAACAAATTAGAAATATCAGTGCATCTTTATTAGTGTTTTATTGTTTTAAAAATAGTGGGGTTTTATTCCTAGTTAAATAAATAGGTCTAAGCAAAGTAAATCAGTGAATAATATATAGGAATTAAGATACTAATTTGTATAAATATATTTGTTTTGTTTCCTTTTATAAATATAGTAATAAATAATAAAAATAGAACTTAATTTATTCTAAATGATCAAAACTGAGACTGGGTCTGATACTGAAGGAGTAAGATTGGGAAACTATTAAAAACTAGATCCTAAGGTTCATTTCTAGATTGGATAGGAGAACCAAAAGTGGGACACCCTACTATCCAGTTCTATAGTCCTTTTTTAGTGCTATTGTCTAGGTTTTTTGAGATTTTTGGGTTATATTCTGTAGGCCTATGTTACCCTATCAGTGAAATATCAAAGCTTGAAAACTTGTGGAGTTCATTTTGCATCTATTTTAAATATTCAAATCCCTAGGATCTCTTTGTGCTTGAACTTGAATGAAAACTTGGAAAAGATAGATAAGGGGTTAGTGTGTAAAGGATACATTGGATTCACTTTACACACCATGTGTGGGCACACTACCTACATACCAATAGTCTAAGAAGGGATCAAGCTAATGTAGTTATTCTATTGAAGTACTTGGTGTAATTATCTATGGTAAACACAACTAGATGTGAAATTGATATACTTTGGATGGCTAAGGACTAATGAAAGGTTTGAATAAGCTTGAAATGATCTTAAAAGGCTATATGTAGATAATATGGAAGAGTGCTTGAGTGTACTTGTATTCTTGCTTCTTTCTTGTAAATGAGTGCCAACCCTTCTAAATAGACTTTGATTATCCTTTTATAGGGGATTAAATTATCATGGGTAGAATGAATTAATGTTAGGTTGACAAGGAAGATGATAAGGATATGAAAGAATCTGATTGTTAGGACCAAAAATGAACTTGGACAATAGCACTAGAAATAGGACACCCTAGGTTCTAGTGCTCCTATCCAAGTTTAATGATATTGTCCTTAGAGAATGAGACATAGGGGGATGGATTTGGGCTTGAAAGAGCTACCTGGGTTTGTAAGAGCTAGGTGCAAAAGGTTGTGGATGACTGGGAATTAGTGAAAGAATAGCCTAGAAGAGTTGTGTAAGCAAGTAGGAAGACATTTGAATTAGGTGTCATTATCCATGCTTAAGTCATCCAATTTTGCATTTTATATGACTAAATTTTACCCCCATTTATTATAGTGATGTATTAAAATGAAATACTAGGATAAATAAATGTAAAAATCATACCTAAATTTACCTATAATGGAGAAGCTCATGAAGTTGTGTGATGTTAGATGTGCATAGAGAGAGCATGTTATGAAGTGTGAATTAATAATCAAAACATAAAAGTAGATCAATTCTTACTAGATATACTATGTCTATAATAAGAATGTACAAAATTAAGTAATAGGAAGAGAAAAGAATGAATACACCTCATCAGGTACGTAAACCAATACAAAACATTTTGTGATTCTATATTGTGTTGGATGATGATGGGTATGTGTTGAATCAAGAGTAATATCATGAATGGAGCTAAATGATAAATTCCCTAAAAAGTATCTCAAAAATGCAAATGCTAGCCCTTTGTCTCCATTATCACCAACTAAGTGAATTTAATGAATCATGCATGTGTTAATTGATGTCTAGACTGTGTTTCCAATCCCTCTAAATAGGTGGCTCAAGAATACAAAGGCTGGCCCTTTAGGTCCATCATTACCAACTAAGTGAAGTTAATGAATCATGCATATGCTAATCAATGTCTAGATTATGTGTCCAATCCTTTTGAATAGGTGGCTCAAGAATACAAAGGCTATCCCTTTGGCTCCATCATTACCCTATGAAATGAATCTATGAAGTGATACTAGTATAGAATAGATGTCATATGAGATGGATCATGGATCCCATAGACGTTATATAAAACTAATAATGTGGCATGGATAACTTGAATGTATGATAGAAGCTAGGCCAATCTTGGCCATTTAAAAAGATGGAGGTGAGGCTTGTATGAAATCCACTCCAAAACTAATGTACTAGGATTATAGGCAAGCCAACTTAGGAACTCGAGTACTCAAAAAGTTAAACTTGTATGAAATTTCAACTTGAAAGTGATGCCAACCACTTGCAGATGGATTAAGGCATTTGGCTATTGAGAATGCTTGAATAATAAACTAAACTCAAAAATAAAAGAAGACTAATATACCATGCACATTGCCCCCAATCACTATTGTCTATAACATGGATTATTATCTATAAGTTATGTCAACTACCTAATCTGAAACTAAAAATGAGAACCATCTTACCATGTATGATAACCCACTATATCTAGATTCTCTAAGAAAACTATATTAAAACTTATGATTCTGAATGATCTAGATGTGAAAAAATTGTATCTAAACTAAACTTTTTACCTATTTCTATAAAACTTGAGTGTTTTTATACCTATACAAGAGCACAAAAATAATGACACCCATATGTTTCATGTTACTATCCATTTCTAGCATTGTTGTCTTGTGTTAAAACTAGTTGTAAATCTAGAATTGTCACTATTTTTCTACTTTGATCTGATTGGTTTGACCTTTAGATTCCAAACTAGGTGATCTTAATGCTATTTTTTTTATTGTTAGAAGCTTTGATCTTTGTGATAAAAACCTTATTTATTTCCCCCTCTTTTGAGGGTAGGAATGATGAACTTGTAATGACTACCCTCAAAAGAAAAGAGTACTATAAGTGTGTTATGTTTCATAGATACATGATATATCAATGATATTTGGCAAAATATCTTTAGATATAACAATGTTTGTATTGAGATATTTTTAGATCAACAAGGGTATGCCTAGATAGATATAACAATGTAAAAGCATGTGTAAAGTATTGAACTAGAACTGGAAATGTTTAGATGTTAGTTGGAGGGAATGTGCATGATGTCCATCATGGAATCCAAGAAAGTAAGGGAAATGCATGATGTGGACCATGGAATTACACACATTGAGAAGCAATCAAGTAATCAAATAAGAAATAAGAATCATATAAGGATGGCCAAGGGGCCATGCAAACAAGGGATATGGGCATATGTCACTATAATTAGAAATCAAACATAGAATGCATGTTCAAATTCAACATACATATTCAAGTGAAACAAGCAAAGATGGTATAGGGGCCACAGGCACATGGAAGAGTACAAGTAAAGGACATTGCCAAATGTCCTAAGGCACAAATAGGAGATAAACAAGAAATAAAAATACAATCACACAAGCTACACTAAGTAAAAGGATAAAGCATGTAATAACTAGAAAAGTAGAACCACATCTAACTAATCAAAAAAATGTGAAAGTATGCAAAACATGTGTAGTACAAAGACTAGGTATATGCTAAAAATACTCAAGTTCTAGATACTAGTGAAATGTTGATAGAGTAATCTATGCAATCTTAGGAAGGAATTTACATTAGCATGATAAATTGAGTGTGTGGTGTAGGAGTGACACAACCTAGATGGTGTAGTCATGTAGAATATGCCCCTAGTAGGTAAGTATATCAATGTGTGTCTCAAATGTAGAAGTAGGAATGCCCCATCAATGGGTAGAGTGAAGCAATCAAGTAGTTGGATGTCACTACACACACTCAAAAGAGATAAATTGAAGCATGTTAATGTAGAAAAATCAACATACAATATAATGAAACAATAAATGTAAGTCCTAATATGATAGTAGTAATGAAAAGCATGGATGATGCATAAAATCAAAAAAAATTGGTATTTTTGATATATTTAAATGTTTTTATATTTTTATATAAGCTATGTACAATAAAGTAGAAGAGATTATATACATGTAATTTTGAAAAGAAAATATGCAAAATCATTTAGGTAAAGCAATATATACATGATAAAATAAAACATTAGGCTGGATGATAAAATAAAAGATTAGGTTGGGAAGGGATCCAAGGATGGAACCTAATATGGATTGAAATGAAGGAAAGGGTCACAACCATCATCAAATGCCTTGATATCATCATATTCTACAAATGCTATGTTTATGGTGGCATCATAATAAATGTGAACTAAAATTTGCTCTAGTGGTGGAGATGTTGATATTGCTCTAGGACATTTAGTCTTGGTAGTAGATGACATAAGTGGAAGTGGTGGATTTGGTGCTACTAGTGTTGCTATAATCATAATAATACCCTGATCCTATAGTTTATCCAATTTATGTCTTAAAGTTATACATGAGTTTGTATCATGGCATGTAATCTTATGAAAAGTAAAAAATGAGGAACCATCCTAATGTGATAATCTGTTGATAGATCTATGTCATAATATAGGTAATGTGATCAATCAATGATCAAGTAATATCTATAACATAAATTATGGTTAATTTTGTGTGTTGCCTACCTGAATCTAAATAACTAGCTTTATATCCATAGAGGTAACCATGTGAACTATATCTGCCAAGTGGTCTGATTATGGTTGTGAGTGTGGAGTATATCCTTCAAATATTTCATGTATGTATATATATATATATATAAGATGAGATATAGAATTGTAAATGAATAGGCAAATCATATGAGATAAATGAAATAGAGATTTTAAAGTGGGAAAACTTCTAAGAGGTAAAAAAACCCATGAGTGATATTCAATAATTGAGAAACAATAAACAAAATATAAATTCTTCCACCTTCTCAATTCTTCATAGAATGGCCTTCACAAAAATCATATGTTGAATATGATAAAAATAATTCATATTCATATGTGTATTCACAATAGGGGTAAAACCCTTTTTTATAGTGAAATTTTAAGGGAGGTGACTATGGTAAAAATAGCGGGTCCATCCATCCTGAAAAAATCATTTAATTAAATTATGGTAACTCATTAAATAATTATAATTTTATTATTTATTTTCATGAGGTTTACACCTTGTGTTAATAAATAATATATTATTATTATTATTATTATTTAATAACTTTACCAAGGCTAAATAACATCCTTGAATAATTATGGTTGGAAGGTGACTCCTTAAATATCATAAACATCCTAAATAAAAAAAACTCAATCTCATGGTCTATTGAGGCTATGGTGAAGGAAATTTAAGCCTTAATTCAAAAAATTTAAAAATTGACCATAACCCATACTTACCGTGAAGCCAATGGGGTTGCTGACTGGATAGTTAATCATGTTATTCGAACATGACATAAGGTGAGGTGGCAGGATGCATTAAATAAGGATGTTGATCTCAAAGCACTTATTAATTATGATGCCATTCATTCAAAGGAGGGAAAGATCTACCTGGAATAACAAGTTAATGATTTGGTGGAGTGGCCTTACGGTGGACAGATTACTTTCACTGAATAGGTACATTCATGAGAATGTAAAGTGGTTATCACATGTGTCTACAAATAGGCGATTTCCATTTCAAGTAGAAAATAACTGGTTCCATTGTTTAGTCATTAGTGTTTGGGCGCTGCTAGAATATTGTTTGTTCTACAAAATGAAAGGTGAACCACGGAAGCAAGAACCTAAAAATTGTGAAGACTGGAAGGCAAAACAAGATGTATGGAAGATTCTTCAGAAAGGGAAGGTAGTGAGTTATATGGAGTAGTTGCATGGATCTAAACCCCACATAATGATGGAATTCTTCAAAAATTGGGTCGATGATAGAGTAACTCTCCACGGTGTCATGGTGAAGCTCACTAAGGAATTCACTATAGAGGTCATGGGGCTTCCAATGGAGGGTATAAAATTCTCTAAGCAGACCAGTATTTCTAATGAGGCATACAGTAAATTTCTGAAGACGGATGCTGAGGAGCAGCAGTTGGAAAAGAGCAGAGATTTTTTTGACCTGGAGCAGATAAAAGGAATTTGGAGAGATGTTTTATGTTACATCTGTGAGTATTTTATCCTTGATGGTAGAAGCAAAAGAGTCCATAAATTTCATTTTGTATTTCTTAATCATTTTAGGCACAAAGTCAGAATTTTCTTCCCTTTCTATTTGCATTTCTCGCTGCTTCAAAGTTTATTTACCCATATAAAAAAGGAGTCTCACCCTATATTGCATGAAGGACTGATTCTAATTATAGAGGGTTTTTGCAAAAACAGTGCCATAGTTTTGAATCCTTATTCTAACAAAAATAAGGATTCACAGAGTAAGAAGAATGAAAATGTAAAGGGGAAAGAAAAAGTTAAACTTAAACCCTCCAATTTTTAAAAACAAATTGTTGATGAGGAAAATGAGTGGGAAAGTATAGAAAGTACTGAGAAGGAGAGTATGGAGGAAGAGGAAGAGACAAATAGTGGGGAATCTAGCTCTAATCTGGAAGGTAAAGATAAAAGTGAGAATGAAAAAGAAGGGGATACAATAGAGGAAAAAATAGAACAAAAAAACTCTGATCATGAGGATAATTAGCAAGTGTTGGGGGGAAGTGAAAAAGAAATGAATATTTTACTTGAGGATCCAGCTTTGAAAATAGAGAAGGAATATATGGTTCAAGATGCCAATCATGTAGTGGAGATTAGAGAACAAGAAAAGGATGATCCTGTCCACAATAAAAATCCTGTTAATACTGAAGAACAGAAAAAAATGGAAAGGGAGGATCAAACTAAAAAGGATGAATTCAATCCAAAACTGAACATAAAAGATATTAGTGACATTTGGCAGAGTGACATTAGGCATCCCTTCATGAATTCAACCAATTGCAAAGCACATGCTATTATTCAAGTTGACTCGTGGATGTATAAGGAAATAATGGGCCTTAAGAAGAGAATGGAAATAATGGAACATACTCTGGAAGCTGATCGGAAAAAAATCAATAATCTAGAAATGCAAATGAGAGATATTCCTATCAAACTTAAATATTATGAGAATAATCTCAGAAGGCTCATTACGAAAAGTAGAATGAAGATGGAGGAGGTTACTTCTAGCATATGTGATGCTGTAGCAAACATTGGAAAATGAGCTAATGAGGAAATAAAATCTTTGGAGGGGTCAAGTAAGAGGACCAGACAAAGCTCAAGGAAGAAAGCTATGCAAGAGGTTGCTACTTCGGCTGCAATATCCATACAAGACACTGCTATGATTGGAAAGGAGGCAGTGAAGAAAATCATGGAATTAGAAGACTAGGGCCTTTTTGTTTTTATTGTTCTGGTCCCTTTTGTTGGATGTTATAACTGGTTCCATTATCTGGTTCTTTGATTTCTAAATTTTTTTGTGTTTTCAGGTCTCTGTAAAACTTGGGGTCTTGCTTTTTTATGGTCTTGATTTGTGGTTTTAGGTCCCTATAAAACTTGATTTTATTACTGTTTTGTAGTAGGCTTTAGGTTTGTTTTTCATGTGGGACATTATTGTTATATCCTTCTTCCTTTGTTTCAGGGTTTTGGGGTCCCTTCAAAACCTATTTTTACCTTAATCTAAAACTTTACCAAGGCTAAGGGTCAATAATCCCACTTAGGATTAAATTCTCTAACACTCTCCCTTAATGCTAAGTGGGGATAAATGTTATAGTCACCTTAGAAAATAATTATACTATGTAAAAAATTTGAAGGATTTAAAAACCTTCATCATGCCAAAAGTCACCTTTTGAAACAAAAAGAATTATAATCCATAAACTACTCAAAAGTATGTTTAGGCTATCATGATTTTGAGATTATATCTCACTCTTTCTTAGGAATAATCACTAAGCATATTTCAAGCCTTTTATAACATAAGGATATCCATTAAAAATTACGATTTAAAATAGATTGGGGTACATAAGTAAAACTTCCACATGATGTTTACTTAAATCATATAACTTCCACACAATGTTTATAATGTTTTACAATGAGAAGAAGTATAGATAAGGAGAAGAAACACATGGCCATTAGGAATTGGCATTGTCATGTAGACTCCCCATCAATGGTAACTTTGAGAGGCCTAACATTGCACAAATTTGACAAAACTTGGTAGCACTAAGTGGTTTTTTAAATATATCTCCCACTTGTTCATTCATAGGACAAAAATGTATATTAATATCACCATTAAAGACTTTATCTTAGATAAAATGCATAAGAACTTCAATATTTTTCTTTATTTGGTGTTATACTATATTTTTCACCAAATTTATACAACTTTGGTTATCACAATGAAGGATGGTACTTTGAGAAACATCCAAATGAATTTCTCCCAATAACCTTCATAGACACATGGCTTCTTTAGCAACTTCCATATCACTTCTATACTTAGCTTTTATATAATAAAGAGAGATAGTAGGTTGCTTATTGATACTTAAAGTGATAGAACCTAAAAAAAATTAAACACATATCCAAAAGTAGATTTGTAATCTAAAGTATCACTAGTATAGTCAGCATCACAATAGCCATATAAATTAGCATTATAAATAAAAGAATAAAATAAACCAAAATTAATTATTCCTTTGATATAATAAAGAAATCATTTAGGTAATTTATGATGATCCAAATATGAATCCTTCATAAATTTAGAAGAAACACTAACAACAAATAAAATATCTGGGCTAGTAATGGCTAGATAAATCAAATTTCCAATAAGCTATTTATACAAAGTAGGGTTAGTTTTTAACATGCAAGTTTAGGATAAAGTTTAATGCCAACTTCAATAGGAGTATAAAAATATTTACAATCAAGCATGCTAAACTTAATAAGAAGGTTATGTGCATACTGAGATTATGATACAATAATTGAATTTTTATCCTAAAATATATCCATTCCTAAAAAACTATGTAGAATGCCTAAATCAATCATTTCAAACATTTGAATTATTTTATCCTTATATTTATGAGTTAAAATATTTAGATCATTAGTAATCCACAAATAATCAATATATAATAAAATTATAATCAAATGATCATTTTCAATTTTAACAAAGATCATTGTCTGAATATCAATTAAAAAAACTTAATTCTTTGAAAAAAGAAGTAATCTTAGAATACCAAGCTCAAGGAGCTTGTTTTAATCCATAAAAATATTTTTTAATTTACATACATAGTGTTCTCTATTAGGATCAATGAAACCTTTAGGCTAAGTCATAGATTTATTCTTCTAAATCACCATTTATAAATGCATTCTTGACATCCATCTAATGGATAACCCAACCATTTTGGGCTAAAAGAGAAATAAGAAGTTTAATATTACTCATTTTTGTTATAGGATTAAAGGTTTGAACATATTCAATCCTAAGTTTTTGATTGAACCCATGAGTAACTAATCTATATTTAAAATTCTCAATTTTACCAATTGAATTATATTTGATCTTATCCAGCCACCTACAACTGACAATATGCCTTTTATGTAGAGGAAGGACAAGGTCCCAAGTCTAATTTTTAATTAAGGAATTACATTCAACTTGAATATCAACATTCCATCTATCATCTTGAGTAGCTTCCTCAAATTATTGAGGTTCACATTCATATATAGTCATTAATGCATGATAAGAATGTTATCTTCTAGTTAATTTATTAAGATTATCAACATTAGAAGATTGAATTAGAGATTTTGGTCATTTAGGTCATTCATATTGAACATGAAACTGAGGAGGTTACTCAGACTCTAAGCTATCCATAACTAGATCAACTTCCTCAAGGGCATCCATTTCATCACAAGGAGAAACATGAGAGTTAAGTTCATCAATAGAAGAACATTGATGAGGATCCATAAAGACCTCATAATTTCTTTTTCAAGAATAAGTACATTTATAGTCTCAATGATCTAATTTTTAGAGGGATCATACACTCTTAAACCTTTTGTGTTACCTCCGTATCCTACAAAAATGTAAGAATAAGAAGAGGGCTCAAGCTTTTCCCTCTCAACTCTAGGGACAAAGTTAGAAGTAGGATTGCCAAAAATACTAAGATAAGCCATATTGGGTTTCTTCTTAGTCCATATTTCTAAAGGGGTAGAAAGACGCAAGGCTTTGGTGGGGACTCTATTTAGAATATGAAAATCAATGTTCATGGCTTCGACCCACAAGAACTTAGGAACTTTTGTAGATTTCAACATAGTCCTAGCCATTTCTATGATAGTGTGGTTTTTCCTTTTAACAATACCAATTTACTAAGAGTAATAGGATTTTTTAGTTCCATTTCAATACCTCAACTAATTAAAAAAGAATCAAACTCTTTACTAACATATCCACCACCATTATCAGTTCTTAATCTCTTAATAAACAAATTAGATGCATTTTCAACATAAGATTTAAATTCTTTAAACTTAGAAAAAATATCTAATTTATTTTTAATAAAATAAGACCAAATCATTCTAATAAAATCATCAATAAATGTAACATTATATAATGAACCATTAAGATAAGTAACTTCCAAAGGTCCTAAAACATCACTATGAATTAATTTTAAAAGATGTGAAAAATTTACATCATGATTCGTGTGAAAGGGGTTAATATGTTTCTTACTGCATAAGCAACCCTTACAAATTTCATGATGAGAGGGGATAGAAGGTAGTATAATAATATTATTATTTATAAACATATCATGTAAAATTCTAAAATTAACATGTTTTAATCTTTCATGCCATAATTGAGATTCATTTTTATTATGTGATGAAAGTATACATGTTGAAGAATGAGATTATATATATATATATATATATATATATATATATATATATATATATATATATATATATATATATATATATAAACCATTCTTTTAAACACCTTTAACAATAAATAATATAGATTAATTTATAATAGACCAACTATATTTAAACAAAATTATAATGAAAGTATCATTTGTAATTTGAGAACAAGATAGAAAATTCTTTTTAAGCTTAGGTACATAGTAAACATCATTAATAATAACATTTGAAAATTTTCCTTTTTCCTATTTAGTTGCTTCTAAAAATTAACAATCTCTAAAGTAAATTATTTCAGATATATCTCTATAATCACATAAAATATCATATAAACATGTCATATGGTGTGATGCACTACTATCTAAAATCTATTCATTCTCATTTGAAACACATAAAGCAACATATAAAGTAGTAACATTTGAATCTTGATTGTTGTTATGATTAGGGTTTTGATTCTTCTACTTATTTTGATTAGTTTTATTTCATTTTTTATTTTTAGAAGATTCATTGTTAATTATATCATTTTTTTTATAACAGGTTTCCCTTTTATGATTATATTTACCACAGATTGTAATTTCCATTAAACTTAGGTGTATGATTCTTATTACCATATTTATTTTTCCCATATTTGCCTTTAGTATAATCAGGGTTATATTTATGGTTTTTAGTATTATAAAAAAATTATTTAATGTGAGAAGTTCTTGAGTGGCATTTTATTTAGAATCAAAATTTGTCATAACTTTCTCTTCTTGAATTAGGAGAGCAAACAAAGTGGTAAGATCAGGGATATCTTGCTTAGTTTGATACTTAGAATTCAAAATTGAAATGAAATTTCAAAAAAAATCATGAATATTTAATTGAATGATAAAATAAATCAAATAATCTTGAATCAAATTACAATTACATCTATCTAACTGAGTTTTAATGTTTCCAATTTTAGAAATAAAATTAACTTTTTCATCACCCTTCATAGGTGTAGTTATAAATTCAAGGATTAATTTAATGATCTTTTATAGGTGAGTACCTTCATGTATAGATTTAAAGAGTGTCCAAGCATCGCTAGGAGACTCCTAATTACCAATTTGGAGAAGGAATTCATCCTTAACACTCCTCAAGATAATAGACATAACTTCTTGAGATTTTTATTGAAATGCATTGGTAAGCTCAAAGCTTACATGTCATCCAAAAGGGGATTTTTAAATCCCTATAATAATATTACATCATTTACAGGCCATAAATTTAACTTTAACATGAATATTTCATATATTGTAATTATTTCTATTAAGCATTTGAGATTTATGTAAAAAAAAATGAGGTGAAACTATAGCTTCCTTTTAAACAAGACAATAAAAAAATGCTTTAAATGAAACCTTTTTTAAATGTGAATTTATCTTAATTTTGTAAAATAATTTAAATAACAAGTACAAATATATTTAATTACATATATTAGATACTAAATAATGCAAAGAACTAAATTCAATATGCACAAATCTAAGTGTCAAAGAGTCACACTCAAAATTACCACCTAGACATTATTATTAAAAAATGTGTAAAAACAATAATATAAGAATTAAAAATAAAAAATAGATAACTCCAATGTGTTTGGAATGTACAAAAACCTCAAGATTGACTGGTTACATGGTTGTGTTTGCCTAGGTTTTGACTAGATCAAATGTTGCATGAAGGTAGATAGGTTTACCTAGGGTTTTGAATGCATGAAACATAGCATGCAAACCAAGATTTTAAATTAAAATTAAATTAATTTGAATTTAATTTTTTTTTAAAAATCAATAAATAAAAATAAATAAATAAAATTAGGGGGGATTTGAACACAAGACCTCCCTTGTGACAAGATTTTAACAAAATTAAAGCTACCAACCCTTTTAAGAGTTTACTTGAGATTTTAAATGCACTAATTAAAATTTATATGTTCTTATATTATTTTAAAAAAATAAAAAAAATACAAATAAATATATTATGTGCATGTAAATAACATAAGTGAAAAATATTTAAAAAAGAACTTTTTAGTAATTCTTTCTTATTCCAAAGGTGGGACTTGGGGTTTAAAAAATAAATTAATAAATAATTTATTTTCTAAATACTTTTTCAAAAACCATATGAATTTTTTAAAAAATATCTTTAAACTCATGGTTTCTTTGTAGAGTTTCAAGAGCTCAGATCTCCTTGTACATATCTCAGATTTTTTTGAAAATTCAACAATCCTCTTATATTTGTTTGATAAACACAACTAGAGCTTCAAAATAGAATTTTTGATGAAGAATTCAATATTTTGAATTGTCCAGGATGAAGTATGGTGCCCATTTAAATGTTTAGTAGAGATTATAAATTTGTACAGGTACCTAAAAATATTGAAATCTATTCTAATCTTCCATTTCTTTTTAATAATAAAGGAATTTAAAAAAATGAATTTCGACTAAAAAATCATTTTTTTGAGTTTTTCCAAGCATGGGCCATACACAAGGCCAATGGAATCCCAATATTTGAATAAAATATTTTAATATATCAAGTATTGATATTTAATTCAATATAATTTGCTTCCCAAGCTTCTATAGTCCATAGGCTCTGATTATTTGAAAGATTTCATATATATATATATATATATATATATATATATATATATATATATATATATATATATATCAATACACATGATAGGATATATAAGTGTAAATGAATATAAAAGCATATGAGACAAATGATATAGATATTTTAAAGTGTAAAAACCTCCAAGAGATGAAAAAACCCATGAGTGATATTCAATAATTGAGAAATAATAACCTAAATACAAATTCTTCCACTTTCTCACTTCTTCACAGAATGGCCTTCACAAAAATCATAGGTTGAATATGATAAAAATAATTCATATTTGGATTTGAATTCACAATAGGGTTAAACCCTATTTTATAGTGAAATTCTAAGTGATTTGACCATTGTAAAAATAATGGGGCAATTCATCCTAATAAATTAATTTAATTAAATTTTGGTAACTCATTAAATAATTATAACTCTATTATTTATTTTCATGAGGTTTAAACCTCATTTTAATAAATAATATATTATTATTATTTAATAAATTTACCAAGGCTAAGGGTCAATAAGCCCATTTAGGATTGAATTCTCTACAAATCATGAGTGTAGTGAGAGATGCTAAAAGTGTTGTAGGATGTGGTATGAGATCTCTGGAGTCATCTCAGTATTCTCTTATACCAACTGGTGTAAAGCTCAATCCACAAAAATAGTCATCTATGAGTGTGGGTATTGTATCATCATCTGAAGAATATTGTGAATCTGTATCAACATCATGTACATATGGCAACTCATAATTTACCACAAGGGGTAAATATGATATAAGAGTCTCATCATCTATACTGATAGAAGATGGTAATACTATAAAGGTATCTATAACTAGTGGAATAAATTTGGAATCAACTAGAACTATTGGTGTTATTTTTAGTGATGGTGGATGTGTAATAGGTGTCAAAATTGTGACCAATGGAAGTAGCCAGAATGGCTAAAGCTGCTATAACTGGTAGAATAGCTAGTGTTGACAGTGTGACTATAAGTTGACAAATGTGAGAAGTGATAGTCTCCCCAACCTCATATGTATGTATCTGATCAAGATAAATTCTATGAGGTGGTGGCTATATTATGAGATATTGTGTCTCATCTAGTGAAATGGTCAAAGTTGACTTTGTAAGTTGATAATATCTTAATGGTTGGTTGTCTTCTAGACATGTGTATAGATATCCCTCATAGAGAAACTTAATACATTGATGGAGAGTGGAAGGAATGACCCCCATGGTATGTATATAGGGTCATCCAGGTAAAATGTTACAGTGGAGAGGACCTAACGTGACATGGAACTATGTAGAGAGGGTTTTTGGTCCCACCATGATATCTAAAGTAATAGTACCCAATGTCTATCATGGTATATCATTGAACTCTAAAAAAAATTTATATGTTTTTTGCATTGATGCCAAATTTATACCCATGGCATGTAAGAATGTGATATTACATAAATTTAGTTTAGAAACACTATTAATAAGAACTCTCTTGACTACACTAGTTTTCACTTATCCTTGTATGAATAGTAGAATTTTTTTATCAATAACTATCCAAGAATGCATGTCCTCATGATCAAAATAAATTACATCTTCTATAGTTTTTAAAGTGTTGACCACTAATGTAAAATAAGAAAGTTCCAAATCAATAGGCATATAAGTCTGAGTCAGTGTCTGATAAAGAATATACTTGAATATATTAGCTTTTTGAAGTAATTCTAACATGGAAATATTAGTTGGAGTATTTCTCTACTAATCAACAATGTCATATGCCTTGTGAAAATATACCTATATAGGTGGGTTAGGCTTGGGACAAGTTAGAATAGTGGGTTGATAGGGATCTTGGGTAGGTGAAGGAGGCATAGAGGTTTGTTAAGTAATAACTCTAATCACATTATCTATTATCTGTATAGGAGGAGTAGTAGCTACAAGAGGAGAATGAAGATAATCGATGGGTCAAGGAGGTGGAGGGGAAAAAGGTGACAATTGGGCTCTCTGGTGATAGGTAATCACCTAAGGAAGAGTGAAATGGACCATGAAACATGGCTTGATATGGGGGAGGGGCTCTAAGGGAGGTGATGTAGGATATGGATTAATATGTTTAAGAATAACTTGCTTATCATCATCCCATATAATGAAAAATAAGTAGGAAATGCAAAGAATGAATCTTTAAACTAACATATGATAGACTTCATCATTCATGTACATGATAGGGATATTTAAGGTTTCCTTATTATTTTTAAGAAATGTAATAAAAATTTATAGATAAAATAACATCATTTTTTCAATTTGGCTATGGATGTAAGGTGATACCTCAAAAAGAAAATGAGGAGCTAGTATATGCTACTAGGGATTTTAAATGAATTTTTTAAAATTAATGTAATAATTTTTAAAAAAATAGAGATAATTTTTATAATTTTATGTGAAAAAATTAGGAAAAATCAAAAATATTTCTAAAATTACCAATATATTTTCCTAGTGTTTAGAATGTGTTTGTATGCAAGAAGGACCTAGTATGTGCAAACTAGGGTTTTTACATAATATGTGATATTTTTGAAATTAAATTATAGATTTATAATTTTTAAATGTAGGAAAAATTATAAAATTATTTAAAAATTCATAAATAATTATCCCTAGGGGTTTTAGGGTTTTTTTGTGAAATTTGATGTAAGTTAGGTTCACCAAATGTTTTATTATTTTCAAAACAATGAGGATTTATTCCTAGTTAAATAAACAGGTCTAAACAAAGTAAATTAATGAATAATATGGATGAATTAAGCTACTAATTTGTTTAAATAGATTTATATTTTTTTCCCTTTTTATAGTAATAGATACGAGAAATATAACTTAGCTTATTCTGAATGATCCAAACTGAGACAAGGTTTGAGATTAGAGGAGAAGGATTGGGAAACTATCAAAACTAGATCCTAAGGTTCATTTATAGATTGGACATAAGCACTAAAAGTATGACACCTTTTTATTTTGTGCTATATTCATTTTATGGTGCTATTTTCTAGGTGGTTTAGGATTTTTAGGTTCTATTTGATATGCCTGTGTTACCCTATCAGTGAAATATTGAATCTTAGAAACTTGTGGAGCTCACTGTGCATTTGTTTTAAATTTTAAAAGCTCTAAGAGATTTTTTTTATTTATTGTGAATGGAAATATGGAAAATATATGGAAGGGGTTAGTGTGTAAAGGATACTCTTAATGCACTTCATACCCCATGTGTGGGCACACTACTTACATACCAATACTTTGAGGAGGGATCAAGCTAATGTAGTTCTCCCATTGAAGTTTTTGGTATAATTGTGTATCTTAAATTCAAATAGATACAAACCTAGATGTAATTTGAATGGATAGGGACTGGTGTAAAGGTTTCAATAAACTTTAAATCATCTTGGAAGGATGTATGAAGAGAATATGGAAGATTGCTTGAGTGTACTTTTTTTTACTCTTGCTTCATTCCTATAAATGAGTGTCAACCCTTCTAAATAGACTTTGAATGGAATTTTATATGAGATTAAATGATCATGGGTTAAATTAATTCATGTTAGACTAATAAGGAAAATGATAAGGATCTGAAAGACTCTGATTGTTAGGACCAAAAATGCACTTGGACAATAGTGCCAAAAATAGGGCACCCTAGGTTCCAACACTCTTATCTAATTTGGGTGATGTTTTCTTAAGGGAATGATACTTTTAATGATGGATTTTGTCTTCAAAGAGATGCTTGGGTCTATAATATTTAAGTCCAAAAGGTTTTGGATGATTGGAAATTAGTGAAATAATAGCCTAGAAGGGTTTTGTAAGCAAGTAGGAAGATCTATGGATTGGGTATCATTATCCATGCTTAAGTCATCCAATTTCACATTTTAAATGACTAAAATTAGATATAGTATAGGTATGAAGGCATATAAGTTAAAAAATATTGAAATAATGAACAATGGTTATAGTCAAAATGTTATCTTTAGAGAGGCAAAATGGGTTTCAAAACAAGAAGGACAACCAAAGGATGAGCCTGAACATATTTAGTTTGAATAATAAGAGGGAGAAGAAGTGACTAAATTTTAATTAATTGTATAAGATGAACTAAAGTAAAATTTGAAAGAGTAATATTTAGATAAATCTAAGGAAGAGGAACCTAAATTAGTAATACTAGAAACTCTAATATTAAGAAGATCAAATTTGGTGAGGACACTTGATAGGTATAGACCTCCAGACTTCTATCCTACATTCCTTTTATTAGTTTTTTAATTATAGATGAAGACCCTAAGACTATAAATGAATATATCTCCTAAAAATAAACTAAGTATTATCAAAAGGGTAAGGATGGATAAATGTATTCCTTAGGTAAAAATCATACATGATACTTGGTAAAATTACCTCATAGAATAAAAACCATTGTCTACAAATGGGTATTAAAGAATAAGTACAATACATATGAGAGAATGGATAATTATAAAGTTCTCTTGGTATAAAAATATTATCTTGGGTAGAGGGAATTTATTTTGGTGATAATTTTTTTGCTATTTCTTAGATTTATTATATATATGGTTGTTACTTTAGATCTGGAAAGAGAACAAATAGATGTAAAAACAACTTTTATACATGGTGAGCTTGAGGAGAAAATATACATGATGCACCCATAAAAATTTAAGATATATGGAAATTAGGATTTGGTGTGTAGGATAAGAAAGTATTTTTACAACTTGAGAAATCCATTAAGAATGCGAAACCTTAAATTTGATAGGTATGTGTTGGGACTTGCGCTTGGAAGAATCAAAGTTGATCACTATGTTTATTTTTAATAAGAAGGTGAACATTTTGTTATAATAGTATTTTATCTGGATGACATGACTTTAATTGATAATAATAATGATATTATAAACCAATTTAATATTAATTATAATCTTAATATGATATGAAATATCTTTGTTACATATTGTCCTACTCTTTACAAACTGCATTAATATTAGGAAATGAAGTAAACTAATTATTAGTTTTTTTTTATGATTCTGATGATATTCTTGGATATCTAATCTATTTGGTTTGATAATTGTTTAATTTATTTTATGTTCTATTATTATTTGAGGATATGTATTCATGTATTTGGACATGTTATAACATTTTTATTAGAACATTATGTGGAGATGATTTCATTTGTATATTTGATTTGTCATATAACAACTCACTTGATGTATATACATTTTGAGTATTTTTATTATTTTGTTGTAAGTTAATACTAACTCATATTTTTTTACCAAGGTATTTTTAGGACTATCTCACCCTCATTGAGTGGAATAGAGGGAGAGCATCATAGGGGAAGATGATGAAAATATCAAAATTAGGGATATAAAGAGTGAAACTGAAGCCATACACACTTTTGCATGCTGAGAAGAAATAATATTTATGAATGTGATGGATTATTTTTTCTTACTATCTATTATTTTGATTAATATTTAATTATAATAATTACTTTGTTTTGGATTAACTAGTTTGAATATGGTTGTTTTTACTAATGATATTTATTTAACCTGCCAATGCATATTTGATATAAGAACCTCTATGAAACCAATATGCAAGCTAAATTATGGATTTATTGAGTTATGAATGGAGATGGACCTAATTTATTCATTTTAAATCTATAAAATGTAGGATGTTTACTTGAGCCATTTATTTTTATCTAATTATGTAAAGTTATTGGATTTAATAACTACCCCTTTTTGGTGGCCTAGGGAATTTAGGATAAAATAAATCCAATAAATTATCATTATGTGGAGTATAAAAAACAAAACATAGTGGAAATGAGTTTTTATAAATGCTTGGAAGGTTCTAGCTAGATAGTATTTGGTGTGTGGCACAAATCATTGCCACACATAAATAGAACAAAAGTTAGGTTATTTTGAAGTTCTTGGGGAGAAGATTAGTTTTTGATATCATTATGGTGTTAACTTTTATATTTGGTGGAGAACTAAGTGGAATGGCTTGGAAAGAAAACAACATGTTAAAATAGTGACAGTATAACTTTGATCAAACCACAAAAAATATGGACATGCATTTATGAATTCAAGTCTTTTAATGGGGAACTTGAAAAGTTTTAAGAGAAAATTGAGGGCATGTAGAACATGGAAAGGAAACTAAAATAGATAATAAATTGAAAATAAAAAATATATATACATGGAGACACACACAATAAAAATAATATAAGTGAAAAATATTAACAAGAGTAAAGAGATTCATCTACCATTTTAGAAATTCAAAAGTAGTCAGCCATCAATTTCTTCAGTGGATAGGTAAGTGGTGTAATTGATATTGTAAATCATAGAATGATTGCACATTATTACTGATTTGAATGGACTTTTTTATTTATTTTATTAGTCTATGAATAATATATGGAAACCTTGTGAATTATATTATGTTACATGGATATTAAATTCTTAAAATGGTATACATTTTTGTTATTCTTGGTCATGATACTCATATAAATGTAAAAAATAGTAAACATGGTTTTATAAGGTCTTAGTGCATGAGTATATTTATACCATTTATGGTTCAACTAATGGTCAATCTTATAGACCTAATGATGGAACTCATTTCTATCAACAATCTCATAATATTGAGGTAAACATGTCTCATGAAACCAAAAAAATATGTGGAGGTTTTTTGCACTCATGCTTTGTATTGAAAACCCTAGCTAGTCAATCCACTTATGTAAGAGTGGGAAACATAATTCTACCCTCTTATGGATATTTTTAGGTTATATAAATGGATTTTGTGAACCCTAAGTGGATATAAAATATGATTCTAAATTCATTTTTTTATATTAGTTTATCTTCGAATTGTGACTATACTTAAAAATAAATACAATTCATTTAATCTCATTGTTTGAGTACTCATAGCTAAATGTAGTGTGCAAATAGTGGACAACTATAGGTAAACGTGTAAGTAAAATGTTTCAGTCTCTAAAAAAATCTATGATGTAGGTCCATACATTGAGTATTTTATAGTAATGAAAATTCATACAAAGTATTATAACACCTTTGAGTATCCATATAATTGTTATAAGTCTCATGAAATATATAAAATTTGCAGATATACATTTGATTGAATTATATAGCCATATGTATATACATATATTATCTATAGGATTGTATTGTGTTTATGTTTTTGGTAATACACACATATACAATATGAGGAATGTTTTTCCATTGATATTTATTTTAGATATTGGGTAATTTTTGATAGAATATTCATGTAAAAATATATACACACACACAATATGATATATAGATAATCATTTATGGTGTTGAAATTTTACATAAAATGGTGTCATATTCTATGGAGACTTGGGGTTATAATTGATTAGAGTGTTAGGAAATGTATGTAAATTTTCAATTATGTTAACACACACATACACAAACACACACAAATATTTACCTATAAAGATTCTTGGGAAAATAGTGTTTATATAATCCTTTCCTTGGAAATGAAGTTTTAAGACAAAAAACATATATACATTTATATGAACCATGCAATATAATGTTCTAGCATGCTAATGATTATCAAAATAGTCAATTAAAGTTTAAGGATGAATAAATAGAAAATAATTTAATGAATTGAAACTTTCAAACTAGTAAAAAAATATTGGTTTATATGTACACAAGCCTTCTAGAGTTTTATTAATCTGTTACTCAACCTAGTGTTAAAGAAATTAAATTGAATTTAAATTTGTTATTATTCAAATAAATAGAGGATATTGAATATTATTAATTTAAATTAATTAATATGTTTACACATAAATTTATCCATGTTATTAATTAATATTGATAATTCAATATGATACATATTAATCTAAATTACTTGGAAGTGACAATAATAATTTGTATACTGGATAAATGAAGTCGTTTTATGTATAAGTTCAATGTTCTAAAATTTTATGTTACATTCAAGTGGAATACTCCATTAATTAATAATTGATTATATACTACAAGTATTTTAAAGGAATTTATACTAAACTATTTTAAAAAATCATATAATTATATGCTATCGTATGATAAAGCATTATCGGTATACAAGGTCAATATCTTGAAATAAATATACCTATCATCAAGTATCATAAGAAGAATTTAGATTAATTAACATAGAGTGTGTGTGTGTGTGTGTGGATTTTAATTATATCCATGAGAGATCTGAAATCTATTATAAAAAACTTTGGCCAATGTAATGTTATATCTGAAAACATTGTCAATCTACTAGAATATTTGGTTTAAATGCATATGTGTGATGTCATATTAGATAGAGGATTGTTTTCCATGGTCTATATGAATAATAAATGTATTAGTTACTATACTAAACATAGTTATATTTAAATTTATGATATCACACTATCATTATATTACCCTCCATAAAGGGAAATGACACTCCCAATGGGGAGGTGTGTGGGACACTAACGATATGTGGTTGGAGGAAAAGAACCCAGATGATGCTTTTTTATCTCTTTAGCTAACCAACCATATTGTATAAATAATCATGACTAATGTATTGATTTTTTAGTTGTCTTATTAATCTCTAATTTAATATTTTACTTCATATCATGTGTTGTTATGACATTCATTGATAAATTATAACATTTTTACTTTCAATATTATTGTTATTAAAAAAAATAATAGTTGTATACTTGTACATGATTCTTAATGATGAAAAACAATAATTATTTTATATTCATTTTTAAATGCAATAATGTATTATTTTAGTGTATTATTGTACCATTCATATTGCATATGCTTTACAATATGGATACTATTTTATGCACTAATAAATGTTTTTTGTAACCTAATTATACTATGTATTAACTAGTGGGTTAGTTATATTTAAATGTACACTATTTTAGATATATTTAACTCTAAATAAATGAATCATTATGTCAATTAGTGAATATATTAATACATAAATTATGTTATATTAAAAAAAATTAAAAATAGATTTTTTTAGTAAATCTTAATGGGCATGTAATAAACTGTATCAAAGCATAAGTTTGAATGATTAAACCTAATGATTCCACTAATATTTAAATATTTATCCTATTTCATTAAGGAAAATCATATGTGAAAGATCAAATTTTTAGTGAACTTCTAATGAGAATCCTCAAGCTGATCCTAATTAGTTATCAATCAAAAAAATTATAAAAATCAATCATATCCTCAATATCATGAACAAAACAAGGGATATATTATCAATCCTATATTATGAATTTCATGGGTAAGGAAATAAAAATGAATAAGGACCAGAGGAAAAACTATTTATTCATGAAGAGGCTCTGCATTAGGGTCATGTTGAGGAGTAGTATGTAGTAAGAGCACAAGTAGTTATAGAACTTGTGCAAAACATAAATATAGTAAATCCACACAAGTTTTATGGTATAGTGTTAGATGATGGGAGCTAAATCCTAGCTTATAAATATGGAAAAATAATTCAAAATAAAAAATATATTCTAAGGTGAATAAGTCTATTTAGGGAGCCTACCAACTTGTTGGCAAAGTAGTACCTTTGTGGGTCAATAAGAAGCTAGAAGTGGGTCTTAACTCCACCACCACCATTTGGGAGAGGTTTGTAGAATTGTTTAGAGATCTATGGATATCAAAATTTTAATTTTATTATAATTTAATGTATTTTAAAAACCATAAAAAAGGAAATATATCATAAAATGAGTACTAGGAATAATTCACAAAGGTTTTGAAGTATGTATTATAGAATTAAAATTTTAACATTTTTGGATCAATAAATTCATCAAGGGTGTAAAACCCTAAAATTAGTTGTTAAGTGGATGTTTATGGGCCATCAACCATGGAATAGGTCTATGATAAATTTATTAATCAATATAAAAAAATTAAAAGTGCTTTTTGAGGTTAGAAATAAATTCAAAAACAAAATTGGAAGCTCAAAAACTGCTTTCAAGAAAAAGAACTAGAAATGGAATGGGAATTCCAAGAATAGGTTCAATATTCAAAATGTGAGGTTCAATAATACTTTAAGGAACATGAAATATATAAATGGTTTCAAATAAGGATTCAAGGGAAGCAATCAATTTGAGAGGAAGGGACCACCTAGTGGATACTTTACATGTGGAGGTGACCATTATGCTAATTACTATAATTGGTGGAAAAGACATAAGGAAAAAATAAGAATTTATCTACCTCTACATCAAGGAGCCTTAAAGTAGTAAATTCATGAAACTATTGAAAATCATCTAATTTAATTTCAATATTTTCCCACCGAAGTATTAGGGACCTTATTTGGGCCTTCTATTTCCATTTTAATATATAAGAGCCACTAAATGTTTTAGCTCTCTTAGAATGTTAATTAAATTATCTAGTAAAGTTAGTATTATGGAAAATGTTTGGTCAATGTAGTAAATGAATGAATATAAGGTTAAGTTAAATACATGTCTTATTTATTTCAATTTGAATTTACCATAATTAATCATGGTAGTTGATTTGTATGCATCACCAATAAGATCATATGGCATGATCCTAGGAGTGAATTATATTTTTAGGCACAAAGATAAGTTTGAATGCTTTCTAAATAAGGTTAAATTATTAGATGATTTAGGGAATCAAACCCAAATTTAGGGAGAAGATAAAGAGTTAAAATCAAAGAAAATTTCATCCATTCAAATTGAATAAGTCTTAATAAAATGGATATAAAGTATTCTTGGCTAAATTTAATGAAATTGAAAGAATCAAGGAATCCTCTATTGAAGACTACCCCTTTATACAAGATTTATAAGATGTTTTTCTAGAAGAATTACCTATTTTACCACCCATAAGGAAATTCAAATTGAATATTTATATAATTATAATATTGGACCCTCAATCTAAAGCTCCCTATAAAATGACAACTAAATTAGTCGAGTTAAAATATCAACTTTAGGAGATATTGGCCAAATGTTTGATTCAACCAAGTGTTTCTCTTTATGTTTCACCTATGTTTTTATTAAATAATAAAGATGGAAACCTTCACCTATGCATAGATTACATGATGCTTAATAAAAAACCATTAATATCATGTATCCCTTACCCCACATTAATTATATTTTTGATCAAATATGAGGTGAAATATTATTTTCTAAGATTGACATTTGATTTGTGTACCATAAATTAAGGATTAGGGAGAAAGACATTCCAAAAATAACCTTTAAAAATAGATACGGGCACTATGAATTCACATTGATTTATTTTGGGCTATCTAATTCACATGTAACATTATTTAACCTCATGAACAATGTATTCATAGATTACCTTTACCAATTTGTGCTTATTTTTCTCAATGACATCCTCATCTTATCTAAAAGTGTAAAAAACATATTGAGGATTTGTTTTTGGTTTTGAAATGATTTTGAAATCATGTGCATTATGGGAAATTATCTAAATGTTCTTTATTTCAAATAAGAGAATAATACTAAGACATATTATAGAGTTATAAGGAATTTTAGTGGATCTAGCTAAGATTAGATCCATCATGGAATGGAGAATACCTAAGAAAATGCATGATGTGCATAAATTTATGGGTATAGCAGGGTATTATATAAAATGTGTACCATGTTTATTTAATATATATAATCCAATAACATCTCATCAATGCAAAGAACAACATTTTAGTTTTTCTGATAAGTGCAAAGAATCCTTCCAAATTTTGAAAAAGAGGCTTATGTCAAAACACTTGTTGCAAATTATAGATCCAAATTGTCATTTTATAGTGATAATTAATGATTTTGGGGATGGTTTAAGAGGATTTCTTATGTAGGATGGTTCAATTATAGCATATAAATCAAATAATTTATATCCTTATGAAAAAAAGTATGCCCACATGACTTGGATTTAGATTCCATAATGCATTGTTTAAAAGAATTGAGGCATTATATATTTGGGGAACATTTCCATATCAAATAAAATAATTTGGACTCAATTATATATTTACATAACCTAATTTTAATGCTCAATAAAGACAATGGTTAGAATTTGTTCCAAATTATGACTTTGACATTAGCTACATTAAGGGAAATGAAAATAGAGTTGTATATGCCCTTCTTCATAGAAGGTATATTGCATCATTGAATACTATTAGGATTACCTTCCAAGATTAGGTAATCAATTTATCACTAGGATATGAATTATATGAATAGGTTAAGAAATATATATTAGTAAATTTAGAAGAACCTAGATATAAAAGATTTCAATTTGATAATGATGGAATTTTAAGATATAATGTAAGGATATATCTTCTTGTTAAAGAAATTTAGAAGGGTAATGTAATGAGAGAGTTTCAAAATTATCCATATTCAAGACATATTATTGTGAAAAAGAGATAACACTTTTGAATTTTGGAAAATAATCAAGAAGGATATGGTGGATTTTATGTCAATATGCTTGTAATGTTAGAAAGTTAAGGATGAACATGTGCATCCTATTGGGTTATTGTACCCAAATTAAATACCATAATGGAAAGGTAAATTAATCATCATGGACTTTGTCCAAGGCTTGTCTATGTAAAATAATCATCATGATATGATATTGGTAGTTGTTAATAAACTCACCAAAGTAACACACTTCATTCTAGATTATTTTTTGGATGATGAGCCAATACTTGCAAGGAGGTTCATAAAGAAAGTGAATATATTATGATTTGATAAAAAAATATCATTTTAGACAAGGAATCTAGGATGACCTTAAGGTTTTACTAAACTCTTACTAAAATAATGGGTACATATATAAAATTTATTATAACATACCATTCGTAAATAGATGGGCAAATAGAGAGAGTGAATTAGATCTTGGAATATCTTTTGAAAATTTATTACATGAACCAATGATACAAATGGGAGGAATATCTTTTGTTAGTTGAGTTTGATTACAACTTATTTTAATCAACCTTGATGATGGATCATTTTAAAGTCTTGCATATTAAGAGGTGTATAACACTTATCAATTGGGATGAATTAGAAAATAGAGTGGTGTTTGGACCTGATATACTCACAAAAATGGAAGAATATGTAAAGTTAATAATGTAAAGGTTGGATGAAGCCAATGTTAGGTAGAAAATCTATGTTGATTTGAATAGGACAACAAGGCAATTCTTAGTTGGAGATAAGGTTTTTCTATGAGTTAAACCCTAAAAGAGTTCCATTAATTTTAGTAAATAAAAAAAATTATCATTGAGATATGTAGGACCCTTGGAGGTTATAGAAATGATAAATCATGTAGATTATAGACTTTATTTACCACTATATTTAGCACATATGCATAATGTTTTGCATGTGTCTTACCTTGAGAAGTATATGGTTGATCCTCACATTTTTTAGAGTGAAATGAATTATAGGTTATAGATACAAGGGTGGAAACACTGAAATCAATCAAGATACTCGATACATGCAAGCTTATCTTGCACAATAAAGAAGTATCATAATGCAAGGTCTGGTGAGACAAATATTATTAAGATAGTGTCATATGGGAGGATTGTGAGGAATTCTATAAATTGTTTCCTCATATAATTGAAATTATTTTGCTAAAATTTATTTTCTTTTTATTATTTCCAAAACTTATATTTTAAATAAAAATTCATTAGGAGAATGAATTATTCTATGGGGAAGGATGTTACGTACCATCCCACTCTTTAAAACCTACATTAACATTAGGAAATGAATTAAACTAATTATTAGTATTTTTTTATTCTAATGATATACCTAGATATTTATGTTGTTTGGTTTGACAGTTCTATTTATTTTATGGTTTATTATTATTTGACGATATGTTTACATCTATATGGACATACTATAATATTAGGTATTTCAATATTATATGGAGATGTTTTAATTTTTAGTTTTGATTTGTTGTAAGATGATTCACTTGATGTATATACATTTTTAATATTTTATTGTAAGCTCATACTAAATACTAGTTTGTTTGACTAAAGTACATGTAGGATTGGCTCACCCTCATGGGGTGAAACTGAGGGAGAGAATCATAGGGGGGATATATATATATATCAACACTAAGGATAGAAAAAGTGAAATTTAATCTACACACACACTTTTACATGTTGAGATTAATTAATATTGATTAATGTTTTGTATGCTTACTTCTTAATATCTATTATTATGATTAATATTTCATGATTTGCATTGATAACATGTCAAATACTTTCTTTGTTATGGATTAACTAGTTTGAATATGGATGTTTGTATTAATGTTATTTATTAACCTCACTAATGCATATTTGTTTTAATAATCTCTACAAAACTAATATGAAAACTAAATTATGGATTCAATGAGTTATGAATGGATGTGGACCCAATGACAAGTAGGAAATCTATGTTGATTTGAAAATGACAACAAGGTAATTCTTAGTTATAGATAAGGTTTTTCTATGAGTGAAACCCTAAAAAAGTGCCATTAATTTTAGTAAATCAGAAAAATTATCATCAATATATCTAAGACCCTTTGAGGTTATAGAAATGATAAATAATTTAGAGTATAGAATTTATTTACCACCAGATTTATCGCATATACATAATGTTTTTCATATGTATTACCTTGAGAATTATATAGTTGATCCTCAAATGTTTTGGACCAGAATGCATTATAGGTTAAGGATCTAAGGGTGGTAACACTAGAACCAATCAAGATAATCGATACATGAAATCTTAGATTGCATAATAGATAAGTATTATAATGTAAGGTTTGGTGAGACAAATATTATTAAGATAGTGCCAAATGGGAGGATTATGAGGAATTATATAAGTTGTTTCGTAATCTAATTGAATTTTTTTTTTGATAAAATTTATTTTCTTTTTATTATTTCTATAACTTATATTTTAAATAAAAATTCATTGGGACAATGACCTATTATATGGGCAAGGATGTTACATCCCATCCTACTCTTTACCATCTATCATTATGATTAGTATTTAATGATTTGCATTGATTACATGTCAAATACTTTCTTTGTTATGGATTAACTACTTTGAATCTAGATGTTTATATTAATGTTATTTAATAACCCTCCTAATGCATATTTGTTTTAATAATCTCTATGAAACTAATATGAAAAATAAATCATGGATTTAATGTGTTATGAATGGATGTGGATCCAATGACAAGTAGAAAAACTATGTTGATTTGAAAAGGACAACATGGTAATTCTTAGTTGTAGATAAGGTTTTTATATGAGTGAAACCCTAAAAGAGTTCCATTAATTTTAGTAAGTCATCAAAATTATCATCAATATATGTATGACCCTTTGAGGTTATATAAATAATAAATCATGTAGAGTATAGAATTGATTTACCACCATAGTTAGTACATATGTTTAATGTTTTCATGTGTCTTACCTTGGGAAGTACATGGTTGATCCACACATGTTTTGGATTGGAATGCACTATAGGTTATAGATCCAAGGGTGGTAACACCAAAACTAATCAAGATAATCTATACATGCAAGCTTATCTTGCATAATAGAGAAGTATCACGATGCAAGGTCTGGTGGGACAATTATTCTTAAGATACTAACTACCACATGGGAGGATTATGAGGAATCTTATAAGTTGTTTCCTAATCTAATTGATTAATTTTTTGATAGAATTTATTTTCTTTATATTATTTTCATAACTTATTTTTTAAATAAAATGTCAATGGGACAATTACCTATTTCACTGTGAAGGATGTTACATTCCATCCTACTCTTTAAAAACTACATTAATATTAGGAAATGAATTAAACTAATTATTAGTATGTTTTAATTCTAATATTATATCTGAATATCTATGTTATTTGGTTTGATAGTTATTCTATTTATTTTATGGTTTATTATGATTTGAGGATATGTTTACATCTGTATGGACATATTATACTATTACATATTGGAATATTATATGGAGATGATTTCATTTATAGTTTATATTTGTAATAAAATAATTTCCTTGATGTATATACATTTTTATTATTTTATTATTTTGTTGTAAGTTTGAACTAACTACTATTTTTTTTGATTGAAGTGCATGTAGGACTTTCTCGTCCTCAAGGAGTGAAACTGAGGGAGAGCATAATAAGGGGGATATAGATATAAAAATTAAGGATAGAAAGAGTGAAATTTAACCTACACACACACTTTTAATATTCACGAATGTGTTTTATGCTCACTTCTTACTATTTATTATTATGGTTAATATTTCATGATTTGCATTGATTGCATGTCAAATACTTGCTTTGTTATGGATTAACTAGTTTGAATATGGATGTTTATATTAATGTTATTTATTAACCTTAATAATGCATATTTATTTTAATAACATCTAATAAACTAGTATGAAAACTAAATTATGCATTCAATGAGTTATGAATGGAGATGGACCCAATTTATTCATTTTAAATCTATAAAATGTAGGATGTTTTTTAAATCATTTATTTGTATCTAATTATATGAAGTTATTGGATTTAATTGTTACCCATTTTGGTGGCATAAGGTATTTATGATAAAATAAACCCAAAAAAGTATCGTTAGGTGGATTTAAAAAAAAAATTGGGGGAAATGGGTTTCTATGAATGTTTGGAAGATTCAAGTTACATAGTATTTGGTTTGTGGCATGATTCATTGACATGCATAGTTTAAATAAAAGTTAGGTTATTTTGAAGTAATTGGGGGAGAAAATTAAGTTTTGATGTCATTATGTTCTTAAATTCATCATTTGGAAAAGAGCTAAGTGGAGGGGTTTGGCATGTTGTTGACATGCTAATATAATGATAGTAGAATTTTTAGTCAACTGCTAAAAATATGGACATGCATTTATGAATTCAAGTACTATAATGGATAACTTGTATAATTTAGAGAGAAAATCTAAGGCATCAATCATGTGGAAAGGAATATAAATTAGAATAATAAGGGGGAAAATGAAAAACAAAGAGATAATGAGACTTAAATGTGAAAAATAATATAAGAAATGATAAAGATTAATAAGAGTAAATATATTTGTCTACCATTATGGGCATTCAAGATATATTGGTAATAATTTTATTTAGTGACCAAAAAAGTGTTGTAATCAATATTGTAAATCATGTAAATATTTCATACTATGCATGATTTGAATGGATTTTATTATTTTGTGTATTAGTCTATGAATAAGATATGGAAACCATTTAAACTAGGTTATGTTATATGACCATTGAATGCTTGAAATGGTATACATTTTGGATATTCTTGGTCTTAATACTCATATAAATGTAAAAAAAGTAAATAGGGGTTTATTAGGTCTTAATACATGATAATATTTGTGCCATTTATGGTTTAAACAAGGGTCACACTTATGGACCTAGGGACGTAATTCATTTCCATCCATAGAATATTAAGATTGAAGAAAATAGGTCTAATGAAACTAGAAAATTATTTTGAAATTTTGTGCACTCATGATTAGTATTGAAAACCCTATCTAGTCAATCCACTTGTTTATAAGTGTGCAGTAGAATT